>AYEL01083679.1:0-137573 GCA_000484575.1 Olivierus martensii
TTCTTAACAGTTTTGACATGTGATTCTTGATGCCCATCACATTGAAGCCAATCAAAAGATACAATTTTCATGGTATCATATAATTGCTTAATTATATTTTCTGACTTAAAATATTTGTCTATATTGGTATCATAGATATTTGCTAAAGCAGTTACACTTTCAAGTAAATCATTTGTTGGATATTCAGACTACTATGCTTCAAATTATAATTTTTAAATTGAAAAATAAGTGTATTTTCATTTAACATTCTGTCAGTGGTTAAAAGATGTTTGCATGTTGTGCAATTAGAATTTTTATTTAAAGTTTTGTATGTCAAATAACCAGCAATGTATGAAATGGCATTTTTTCAATACTATTAAATGGAACAGAAACTTGTTCATCTTTCATCTGCAACTTCATTGTTAGTTTCTAAAGAAAAGTCATTGAAATAATTGGTGTCATTGCTATTGCAAATTACAGAAGTGAGAATGGTATCATCATCAATACAATTTGCTAAGGCACTTGATTTTATTAAATTATATGACATTACTATTCGAATAGAAGAAAAAGTGTTTTCTAGACAATCCTGATTGAGACGATTAGTTAATAAGAATTTTTGTCCAAAATTTTGCACATGTTCCCACAACTGTATAACAGCATTTATTATACTTAAGATCCATCCCTTTTTGCAAGGGGGTGTAATGAATTTATTATTTTCTTTAATAAATTTCCATGACTCAATCCACTTCAGTTTGTCCTGCCACATTTTCAGATGTTTTGAATTGATATTCACAGTGCAAGCAAATTCTTTTGCATTCTGAAATGTAGAGCTGTTGAAACTATCAAATAACTCATCCATTTCTCCAACAAACTCTGCTATATACAGCAGCAGGACACCTTTCAGATGAAAGGTGACCTGCTGCTGTAAGCAAGCATATACCTGCTGCAACAGAATGGCTTAGTACCTGGCTTGCTAGTTTTACCCTCACTGAACTTAACCCTTTGGTTTCCATATGTAACTTTGTTAAGCGAGGACAAATTCTAAATCTTTGAGAGGAATCCAAATTATATAATTGTTCAATGTAACACCATTTGGCACATTTGTATTCTGAAAATTGAATAGTGTATTTTTTAAAATTATTATGAACTGATTTTAAGAGATGAGGTGCATCAAAAATGCAAATATTTTATTGTTGTTATGTTGAAAACATGGAAAGATATTTGATATTTTCAGATCTGTATATAAATGCTGGTTAAGTGGCGATTGGTCACACACCATGCCAACTAATTTTAAACCTGTTTCTGTAACTTTGGTAATTGCTTCCAAAAGAAAAGATTTTAATACAGATACAGGAGTACAGTTAGACATAAAAAAAAATACCCTATTGCTTGCTTCCACTTTTTTGTTAATCCCCTTATCATGAATACTAAAAATTTGGTAGCTAATTTTTGTTTATTATAATCAAAGCCTATTATTGTATCAAACCTTTCATTATACTGCAATCCAGTTTTGAGGCTAATTTCGTCAAAACATAAAATGCATAGTTTCTCCAGTGGATTGAATTTTTTGACACAATTTTTAATATTATCTAGGAGTTGAGGGCAGAATCCAGGACGATTACCAATCCCATTTATAGATTTTCTTAAAGTCTTAATACACGGTAAGTTAAATACTTTGTGTAGAGTACTGTAGGCAACTGGACTTTTCATATAAATACTCAAAGCAAAAGACTTATCTTCTTTAGTCCACCTCTTATCTGTTGGATTTCGTAACGTGTGGCGTAACTGGCTACTTACAAATACATATTGGCTGTAGGTTAATTTTGACTTCAATGTTTCCATAACTGAAGTTATAGAGGGCTTCTTTCTTGAGAATGAAGTAGATCTTGACAATTTTTTGGCTCTTGAGAACTTTACAAAAAGTGATGATAATTTTCTTTGTAAAGCTTTTATTTTCTTAGACTTTGGTGTAAGTTCATTATGTAACTGCATACAATAATAATTAATTTAGTTACTGTATAACTAAAATAAATAATACAGATATTTAAATGAATATCTGATTATATTATTCATCTTATCTGAAAATTATTACATGGTGATAACAGGACATTATTACCCTCTTCAAGTTCAACAGTATTTTCCTAGTGAAAAAAATAAACAATAGCAGATAAATGCATCAGTATTATGTATTTATTTACAAAATTATATATTAAAGTATTACTTATATTTGCAAGCACTTACTTTATCTGCTGAGATTCCCAAACAATTTCCTGATTTCAATACGCTTCTGTTTCTGATCATCAATCAGCAAATGCGGCATGAATTTTGTACTGACATGACGCATCTCAAGTTTGTCACTCAAAATTTGATAGCATGATCCTATGCTGATGCCCACTTTGTCAGCAACTTCTCGAACAGTTAAATGACAATTTCTATGGATCACAGCACGAACTCTCTTGACATGGTCATCATCTGTTGATGTGGAAGGTAGTCCAGGCTTGGAATCATCATTAACCAATATTCTGCTATGTTCAAAACTCTTAAACCACTCATAGCACTGCGTGCGACTCATACAGTCCTCCCCGTATGCTTGGCTAAGCAATTGAAATGTCTCTGTAAAAGTTTTGCCAAGTTTGTAGTAAAATTTCACACACACACACACACACACACACATACACACACACAAAATGTTTCCTCCTAAGTCGATCAGAGCTCTTTTTCCTCTAACGACAGAATCAAAGATTACCAATGACTTTAGGTCAAGATACTCGGCGTCTTGTTCCTCTAGAACTCTATCCAAATTTTCCACTTCAGCAGTGGTATAATTCCGGTATGAGCTCTGAGCTGTTACCGTTTGTACCTCCCGTTCTAATTGTTCTAAAATTTCCATGTGCTCCTGCATTCATAATAATTGGGAGTTGTATCCCTTGAAAGTTATATCAATAATGAGGGTCCAATGACTTGTGATGAGGAGAAAATTTCTTTGTCCCACGAACACTATGCCTTTTCTAAGGACCAAATTGTCCACAAAGCTCTGTATTATCAATAGGATTATGATAACAGTTGTCTTTACGGTTTCCATAGCTGATTGGTTTCACCTCTGTAAAATAAAGATGTCAAATCGATTTTCCTTCCACATTATTTCATTGTTTATATATTTTACTATTGACTTAAATCAATACAAGATATTATCTGAGTGTTGTTATTATCATTAATTTATAGGTATGCCTGGGAATGCAGTTGCATCTAAAAGTACTATGGATCCAGGGCTCTTCACTTACAGGACCTTCACTTCGTAACTTGTAATGATGCGAAGTTTGTGGCTGCATGCCTGACGTGGAAGCCTCTGTACAGGCGTTGGAGCAGCATTTGCCTCTAAGGCAGCAAATATGAGATTGTTCCACAGATCCGTTTCTATCTTGGGAGTTCTCTCCGAAACAGACACAGTCTGTCCCCAGTCAGATTCGGTCTCCTCTGCCAGTAATTCAAATTCTAATCTTGCTATGTTGGGTTTCAATCTGTTAGTGTGTATATGAATGCGTTTCTTTGTCTAAATATTTACAACCACAAAATTTACTGGACTTGTCTCTTCCATTATTCAAAATGGACCGGTAAATCTTGGGTAAAACTTGCACTTAGTTACAGGCAGGATATATAAGGGGGACCGGAAAATAATGTCATTTTTTTAAATTAAATTCAAACAAATTTTTAACAAGTTTTTATTTTTAATCAATGATGTAATCACCCTTGTTATCAACAACCTTTTGCCATCTAGTGTGCAAATTTTCAATGCTGGATCGATAAAAATCAATTGGTTTTTGAGCAAAATATCTGGAGAGAACATTTTAAGTATCATCCAAATTTTCAAATTTTTTGTTACAGAAAGTATTGTAGCGATCAGAATAAATGGAAATCTGATGGTGCAATGTTGGGTGAGTATGGTGGGTGAGGCAGTACCTCCCATCTTAATTTTTTCCCGGTTCATCTTGCACAGTATGGTCTTGCATTATCGTGTTGAAGAATAACGCCTTTTCTGTTGTGGGTGAGGCAGTACCTCCCATCTTAATTTTTTCCTGGTTCATCTTGCACAGTATGGTCTTGCATTATCGTGTTGAAGAATAACGCCTTTTCTGTTGACAATTGCTGGACATTTTTCAATTAAAGATTGATTTACTCGATCCAATTATTAACAGTAAAGGTCTGCATTCACAGTTTGTCCAGGTTTCAGCATTTCAAAACTGCAAATTCTCCAACCAAACACACGCAAGCATCTTTTTGGGATTTAAACCTGACTTAGCAGTACTTCGTAGCAATTCATTCGCAGAGAGCCACTATTTTTTGCATTTTGGATTATCATACAGGACCCATTTTTCGTTTCCAGGAGCATGATCAAGTGATCAAAAAAACACTTCTGTATTGTGCAGTTGAAGCAATAAGTTGCATATGGTGGATCGGTTAGCTTTGTTTTCTTCGGACAAATTATATGGGACCCAAACACCTGCTCTGCTTATTTTACCAATCTGGTGCATATGTTCTTGGATGGTTGACCAAGGTTGGTTAAGAGTTTAACAGTTCCTCGATTGTCTGACACAGATTTGCTTCCACTTCTGCCCTTAACACGTCATTGTCTAAAGTTGTTGGTCTTCCTGATCGATACAAGTCAGAAAGATCAAAATTACCAGATCTGAACTTAGAAAACCACCTTGGCATTTATTAACATCTAATGCACTTGGATAAACATTGCAAATGTTTTTTGATAGCAGCTGTTGCGTTACTACCCTTGTGAAACTCGAAAGCATACAATGCTGGATATATACCTCTTCTGATATTTGGCTGGCCATTTCACCCAAAATTGCAAAAAATTTTAAGATTTAATTATTTACAAGTAAACAAGTCACTTTAACTTTATCATTTATCAGCTCATTGTGTACTTCAGAGTCATGCCAAAGATATTTTAAACAAATATTGATATGGGCAGAAACGACATTACTTTCTAATCCCCCTGATACATCTGACTCATGAAAACTTGATCTCCTACCTTAAAACGGTACGGTTTCATTTTGGTGCTATAAGCCTTTCGCTTCTCGGTGGCAATCTGTAAATAATTCTGGGCAAAGTTATGTGCCTCTTTTAATTTCAGCTTTAATTCTATTGCGAAATGATGCTATGATAAGCCTTTCGCTTCTCGGTGGCAATCTGTGAATAATTCTGGGCAAAGTTATGTGCCTCTTTTAATTTCAGCTTTAATTCTATTGCGAAATTTTCTCCTACATCATATGTAGCAGTATTCGGACTAGTAACTATATCCTACCGGCCTTTTTGCCTTTTTATTGGATATAGGTGTTTTACATCTCATTTAATGGTTATTTTATCTTTTTACTCATTGTTGTTTATCTGTCCTCTATTTGATATCCTTGTTATAGTTATACCATTTTATGTATGCACTTTTATCTGTTTTTTGACATATTATATTTAAAATGTTACCATTGGCCGTTTACACCATTTTAATATTATGTTGGTTTTTTCTCTATTTGTTACTTTACTTGCTTTTAAATGTACTTTTTTAAAATACAATTTTGTTATTTTATCCTGTGCTTGGCGCAGCTTGGCCCAGGAGGTTCTTGCGCCATTAAACCAAACCAAACCAAACCAAACCAAAGTAACTATATCAACAGGATAGGTCGGATTTTGACTGTATAAAAGGAAAAATGGTATTTCATTTATCGAGGCATTTATGCTTGTATTATAAGCGAATAAAATATATGATAACATTTCATCCCACTGTGTCTGATCCTTCTGAATGTAATGCACTAACATGTCTAGTAGTGTTTTATTTAACCGCTCTACCACTCCATTGCACATCAGGTGGTAAGAAGTTGTCTGATTCCCAGGCTTTCTGCTGTAACCAACACACAAAGTTAGTTGACGAGTCTTCTTTCAAAACCCATGTGCACATACACACAAATCCAGAACACAAATGTCTTATTTGGATTGAAGAGGAGACAAGAGACTGTCTTCTAGGAGAAGTGCCCTCTCGTGACAAGGATAAATCATTACAAATAAACAAATTTTCTTACAGTTATAAGAAAAAATTATAGATGCAAACAACAAGGATGAAAAATACAAATAATAAATATAGTAATTAAAGTAGAATACCACATATGCCCTCCCCAAAGATACATACATGAATTTTTATTTTGCTAATTATTCTTTCCATAATGAGGTAGATGAGCTTAATTAATTCTATTTCCACAAAGATTGTAAGGATGACTGTGAGTACAGTTAGAATTATCATCAGAATCAATGGCTGGAATATTAGGTCAATCGAGTATTGGAGTATCATTTCTAGACTCAGCTCTTGTTTGTTGGGATTGGACATATCTTGGATGAAGATTAATGTGATCATGAATTTCATCCAAATCATCAAGCAATTGAGGGCTAGGCAATTGGACATCTCTAAAGTTCTGTCTGTGATCTGAAGCACAAAATCAAGAATTTCTAGCATTCTGTGTCCGATGGAAATTATTATCTTCAAAAAATTGTTTCAGTCTGTCAATATGGACAGTGTGTGAGTCGTTGGAGCATAACCCTTATATAGTAACAACAAGGGGAGAGATGATCTTACCGATACAGAAAGGGCCAATATATTTAGGGGTATTTACTTCTTAGATGGCCAACTTTAGAGCAAAGAAAAGAGAAGTACTTGGTCACCAATGCTGAAACTCTTGTTATATCGGGCTTTATTTTTATAATTTTGGTAACGAGTTTTATTTGCCTCACTAAGATCATTAGCTGTAAAACGGATAACTTGAAAGGAATCACATATTAAGCTCTTATGTTGACTGATGTTAGTCGCTTCAAAGTTGTTGAGGTTGCAATTAATTCCAGGAACCTTAGGATCAAAACCATGCATTAAGAAGAATGGAGTATCATTGAATGAAGTGTGGACGCTATTGTTGTATGCAAAAAGAGCAGGAGCGAGCAAATTGTCCCAATCCTCTCTTTGGTCAGATATTTTCACAATAATATTTGCTAAGGATCTATTTATACGTTCTATCATACCATTGGAAGTCAGACGGTAGGCGGTAGTACACTTGTGTTTTATGTTTAATTCATGGCAAACCGTTCTTCATAAGCGAAGAGTTCATGTTGGGGCCTCTATCTGAAATAATGGTGTTGCAACATCCAAATTGACAAATTATAGAGGTTCTGTTTTCTATACTAATCTCGTCAGAGGTTTGACCAGCAAGAGGAACAGCAATAGTGAAATGAGTAAAACCAATCTATCATCACAAGGATATAACAGTTCCCTTTTCTCGTCTCAGGCATGGGACCCATAATATCAATAGCCACAATATCGAATGGTGATTTAGGAACAGAGTGGGGTCATATAGGTACTTTGCCAATGCCAAGGTTAAATTTTTGACAAGTGGTGACAACTCTTGATAAACTTAGCAACCTTTGATCCCAGATTAGGAAAGAAAAATCCTTTCCTAATAGCCCATATAGTTCTATCAATACCGATATGACCAGCTAATATGTCACAATGGTGAGCAGCAATAATCCTTTCAATCATTCCATTACCGACATTAATGATTTACGAGAATCACCCTTCTGATTATGGATTAATAAAAGTCCATCAAATTCAAATTCACTGATGGACATATTAATTTGTTCATTATTCCTTGCAGTATTTGTTAAGGCTCTTTTTATGGGACCGAAAAACTCATTATCAATAGAATTACATAGTTGAGTCTTTATCTCATTGTTGAGCTCAGCAGTAACTTACCGAAGTTCATTAATACTTATTGTATATTTAGAGTTTTGTGAGAGAGCATTGGCCACAATGTTCTCACTCCCCTTTATATAGGTGAGTTTGATGTCATATTCTGAAATCTCCATAGCCCACCACATCAGACGTCTGTTATGGTTATCCATTTTGTTAAGGAAAATAAACAGTTTATGGTTGGAGAGAATGTGAATTGGACGACCCAGTATGATACAGCAAAAATGCCTAAGGGCAAGGATGATGGCTAAGCATTCCTTTTCTATAGTTGAATAATTTAAGATACTTCCAGATAATCATTTTGAAAAATATCCTAAAGAGCGAGATTATTATCAAATTTTTATTGGAGAACAGCACCAGTTTTTTGCCTCCCTTCTTATTGTTAAGTTTTGTTTTGTATGTGATCCTTTATACCACTCTTCAATTTATCTTTTTTTTTCAATTATTAGGGGATCTATGCTGAACTAATCAACAAGCTCTTGCTATTGATAAGAATCGATAGTATGTGGTGAATGACGCACTTGTCTATTTGTTGGTAGCACAAACACCAATTGTCTATACCATCGACTTGTAAGAATAGATTTCAATCATCGACAGTTGTCTCTTGTCTGGCAATCAATGTAATCTACACTTCTGAGACAAGCGGTTCGTGCTACCAACAAGTCTCTCGATCAATAACCCGATATCGAAATTGCCACTAGTCGATGGTTGGATTTTGTCGATTAGTTCAGCATAGACCCCTAGGTTATTGTTTCATTTGTTTTAATTGACATTGATTTATTTTTAAAATTTACAATTTTATTGACCTTGTTTGGTACATTAACCCAAAAGGCTCTTGTGTTATTAAACAACAAACAACTAATTAGTAAAATTTGGTGAATAGTTCTTCAATCACATTGTAGGTCTTTGTTAGAAATAAATATGATGCCACAGTTACCAAAACACACAATATTATTGATATAATTAATAAAAATGACAATGATGAGGCAGCACATGATGACAGATGAACACAGCACAAGGATAAGAGAATTCTGATGAGAGCTGATGGTGATTGTGAATTCTACTTGAACTGATGATTAGATGGTTTATATACACATGAATGTAGGCCTGAGGCCAATCGAGTATTATAGATGATTTACATAATGTCTTACTGAGAAATTATGAATTTACATATTAACATACTTATTGTTGCTTTTTACTCATAATTTTAATTTTTGTTCTTATAATGGCTTAGTTGTAATTTTTACTTGTGGCCATTTACACCACTTTTACCACTTTCCTGTTATATTATCATTATTTGTTTTTACTTTATTTACTTTAATACATTGTCTGGCCCAGCTTGACTTATAAGGCCCTTGTGCCATTAATCACCAACCAACATACAGTATTAACATGCTGTAACTCATGATGACCAGGTGGTGCACTGCTTCCATCTTTGAACTGATTGGTGAATAACAGAAAATATGATGGCTGACAAAGATGAGATGACAAGCAATTCCAAGTAACTTATTAGTGATGTATGTGATTATTATTAATAAATATTTTTCTAAAATTGTTAGTTGTACTATATTGTTTACTTAAATCTTGTGAGGATGATGTCAGTCGAATCCTTATAATTTCCTCAGAGGAACTCAAAATGTAAAATTAATTTTTCATTATAGCCGAAAACAATCTATAAGCTTCTTTTCCAAAGGATACATGGAAATGGTACTTTCCACAATCAGATGAGTAGTCATTGGTTTCTTATGTAGTTTCAGATAAACTAAAAGTCTACGAATAAAGGAGTTCTAATATGCAAATTGCAGAAATTCTGATAATTCTTTTCTTTTCCCAATCTTAATTACTTGTTCTGCTGTTCCTCTGTCTACAGATTAGATGTCATTATATGTTTCCTTGAAGATAAGACTATCTTTTTAGTTATTTTCTTTTGAAATATTGAGTTGATAATATATTTATCTTTAAACTAGTCTTATCTTCAAGGAAACATATAATATCTTTTTAGTTATTTTCTTTTGAAATATTGAGTTGATAATATATTTATCTTTAAACTAAATAAAATATTTAATCAATATAATAAGAAAAGAATAGAATTAGAGAGTAAGTTTTGGTTTGATTCCTCATAGCATCATAAAATAAAATCATTTATGTATATGATATAATTGATACATTAATAAATTTTATTGTCATTAATTAATAAATGAAATTTGCCATAATCTATAAAGTAAATTTTTATTAAGATAAAACTTTAAAGTTTTTTTTTTTGTTTAGAATGTACTTTATAAAGCTACAGAAGCTGTTCATTTTGTCTTCAGGAAGTTGAAATCTGGTCACCCTAGGATACGTGGACAAACTGCAGCAGAGGTACTATTTCAAATTTGATTTCCAAAGTTAATATTATTTATCATCATCATGTTACTTGTAATAAAAAATTTGAATTGGTATAGAAAAAAAATGAAGTAAAAGAAACTTTAATTTCTTTAATGCATAAAATTGAGTTTTTTGGCTTGGATAATAAACAAGTCAAAACTTATCAAATTTTATTTTATATGTATACAAAGATGTGTCCAATAAGCATTATGGTTTTATGTCTTATTTAATGGTTATTTTACCTTATTTGTTTTTAATTGATATATGGCAGTTTATACCATTTTATGTATGCATTTTTATCTGTATTTGACATTTTATCTTTAAAATATTACCATTGGCCATTTACACCATTTTTATATTATATTATTGTTGGCTTTTACTTTATTTGTTTTTATGTAAATTTGTTAAGAATACATTTTGAATGACATTTTGACACAATTTGGCCCAGAAGGCCCTTGTGCCACCAAACCAAACCAAACCAATAAGCATTATGAAAGCACTGTAATAAGTCATTTTCAAAGTTTATTGTACTGTATTCAATTTTATAGTTTAATTCTATTGTAATAGAAATCTAATCTAAATTATAATATTTATATCTAGAATACAAAGTTTTGAAAATTTTTATATTTTTAAGATTATCAATTATATAAAGTTGTTATTTTTAATAATTCAGTTGTTTTCAAAAGAAAAAAATTTTCTTCTACCAATAAATTTTTTTCTTTTGACAATTGTAGATTGAGTTGGGCCTTCTCCTCAAGAAAAACTTCCAGGTGGGAAAGGATCCCACTTGACAGTAAAAAAAACTATTAAAAAAAGAAAATGAGTGGAAGATATTAGCTTCCTCTAGTCTAGAGCATAGGTTCCCAATCTTTTCGGCCTATTGTCCCCTTTTCGGAAAAAATTGCTCACCACCCCCTTTTCACAAAAAAAACACACTGACTCCTGTTCTTGAAATCAATAATGTAACCCATAGTCATATCAATTTACCACTTGCTACTATATGAATGTTGAAAAATCAAAAGCACTATTTGCAAGGTGAAAAATAGTTTTATTTGCATATAATGTTTTCGGACGTATTCCGTCCCTCTTCAGTATGCCTAATACTAGTTACATAACATACTATTCTTATATATGTAGTATGTTATGTAACTAGTGTTAGCCATACTGAAGAGGGAAACGTTATTCTTAATTAATAATAACGTTTCTTATTATTCTTAATTAATAATAACATACTATTCAAACGTTAATAATGTTTGAATAGTATGTTATGTAACTAGTGTTAGCCATACTGAAGAGGGACGGAATACGTCCGAAAACGTTATATGCAAATAAAACTATTTTTCACCTTGCAAATAGTGCTTTTGATTTTTCAACATTCGTAACCCATAGTTTTCCAACTTCTTTGGGTCATAGCCTGCTTTCTCAAACAGTGATTCGATGGTTCCCCTCTTAGGTGAAAATATTATATTATATATTGAAAAACAAGGTCAGATTTTTAAAATTACTTTATTAAAAGATATTAACAAAATTGGTGTATTGTTCAAAGTTTAAATAACAAATATATATTATTAAAAAAATTAATGTTATTTCAGCAAGCTCAGCCCTCTCACTATTATTATAATATTAATTTTTCGATATTTGTTGCCATATTTGTCGTCAGCAATCTTAAATCACCACGTTTTGACTATTAGCAATCTGTTTCTTTTCTTTGTTAGTAAATTGCTGACTACAGTAAAGCCTCTTTCAGCTAAATATGATGATGGGAATGCGATGAAAAACTTTTGATGCAGCCCATAAAGTCGGATATAATACTGGAATTTTCCTTTGAAGCTAAAATTCTTGATATCCAATTTTTTAAGTTCAATTTGAACTCTTCATATTTTGACAATTCTATCAATTCCTCTGCAATAGTAATTCTGCTGTTAGTAGGTTTAGAAAAGGTTCTACTACCCAATCTGGAATGATCATGTTAAGGACATCCTGAAATCTGTAAAATCTTCTTTAAGTGCTTCCAAATGCTGGCAAAATATCAGAATATCATCATCATTTGTTTCCATAGAGGAAAGATTCAGAAACGGATAGAATTGTCTTCAATCCAAAGTTTGTTTGTATAAGGCAAGTTTCACGACTCAAAAGACAGTACCCCAGGGGCAGACAAGGTCTCCAGCCGTCTAATAAGATCATTGGACAGTCACAGCAGGAACGCCCTCCTCCACTTGTACAACCACACCTGGACTACGGGAGAGATTCCTCCTCTTGGACATCTGCCACAATTGTCCCTATCTGGAAGTCGAAGGGATCCTTTCCTAATTTGACATCCTATCGCCCAATTGCTTTAACATCTGTCTTGGGATCTTCGAGTGTATGCTCCTAAGACATATACTACGCCATCTAGACACTACAAAACAAATACCAGACCTGCAATTTGGCTTCCTCCCTCGTCAAAGGCACACTAGAAGCCTTAGTAACTATTCAAAGATTGATTGCGATAGCCAGGGCTTGCCACCACCGGACATACATCGTCACCCTCGACCTGGAGGGTGCCTACGATTCAGTCTGCCAGGAAGCACTCATTACCCCAAACTTGGAATCAGTGGGAGAGTTCTCAATTGGCTCCAGCAGTTTGTTTGTCACTGCAGGTGTCGGGTTCGCTGGAGGGGGCCCTCTCTTTTCCACACCCGTTATCAAGGACTTCCGCAGGGAAGTGTTCTCGCTCCGATACTGTTCACATGTTACCTTATTGACCTTTGGAAAAATATCCCAGCCGGTGTAACCTGTGTAACCTACGCAGATGATATTTTCCTGATTGCAGCAGGACCGAACCAAAACTCTACGGTCACTCATCTTCAATGAACATTGACACAGTTAGAATACTGGGCAACTCAATGAAGCCTCCATTTCAGTGCAGCCAAAAGTGCGGTACTTGACATTTCACAAAAACACCAATGTCCACCAGTGAACCTAATCCTAGACAACTTGACCATTCCACAGGTCAGCCAAAAAAAACTTCTCAGAGTGGTCTTTACCAACTTGTTTACCTGGGTGGGACATGTTGAATATCTGTGGACTAAAGTCGTGTAGAGTTCAAGTATCACCCGAAACTCTATGATCAGGGCCCTGCCTCCCCTCAGACTCAACTTTACGACTTGCCCGTATCTTAATGGTAATAGTAACTTCATTATCCTCTAGCCAATTAGTTAAATGAGTTGCAGCTTGAAAGTAATGCTCCATTAATGTTATCCAACTAATTATTTTTATTTAAACCAAAACTTACAATTACACAAAGTAATGGCTCTTTACGGGACAAGTTTGATTTCTCTTGAGAAAAACCAAATAACTTTCTTATTAAAAAGAACACTAACTCATCTACAATAGATGCACAATTAAACAAGTCCATAAAATAACATTAGTAGATAACACCAAAGTTAATTCTAAAAACGGCGGTCTTGACACACCAGCATCTTGGCTCAAAGTGGACGACGGGACAACTGCGCCATGCAGCGACATCTCTTTTATCTAGAGTCTTCATTAACATAATTAAGTACAAAAAAAGAAGGAAAACTATTAAATAACAATTAAATGACAAAATTATAATCAGTTGAACTGTAGAATAAAAAGAACATCTTAAACTTAATCCTTCCTTCTGTAATTTACGACTCTTTTGTCTCGCATGCAAACACCCAGCATCAAGGTTATACATCAAGATGGCATCCTCCATAGCTAACGCACTCTAACTGCAGAAAACTTCCAGGTAAGTTTCTATCTGAAACTTCACAGTCGGAAAACTGATCCAGTATCTACGAGTTTTTTCGTCAGCTCGAAGGGGCACCTATGCCTCTCTCCTACTCCAAATCATGCATTCTAACCATCAGAGCGATAGTTTTTTATGGATCCCCTCTCCTCGCTACGGCTCCATTGTCCACATTAAACCGACTCACTCCATTGTATTTGACAGCACTTAAAATAGCACTTGGTCTTCCTCGCACAACTCCATCGCTGACAGTCCTAGCAGAGGCGGGAGTATTCCCACTTGACATCAGCTTCCGTCTACATGCCATCCGAGTTTTTCTCTGACATATAACATGGGGCAAATGGTCTCTACTCTCCTCCTATTTTCAAAACCAACATTATCTCTACCTATCGCTGGCCAACACATCAGGCACCATTTGAATACTAAGCAGCCGACTGGATGAGGGAAGTAGGAGTTTGGCTTCACGATCTAAGCTCATTCATTCCTCTGCCACCAGTGTGGGAACCGCTGGAATACTGTATCTGGGATAGAGAGCTGCCATTCCAACAGTCAAGACTGCCACCCAATGCATACAAAACCTTGTTCTTAGCCGAGAGCCAAATTCGCTGGCCCTCATCCTTACTGGTGGGGTCAATACTTCGAAAGTTTCAGAGAGAACATCGATCAGAATCATTATCCCCTCCTGGACCTACTCAGCTACTTTCTCCGTTCATCGAGACAGTTCCGTTTTTGTGGCAGAGGCAGCAGGGCTCCGAGTAGCCCTACAACTCACAATGATGGAGAAATCAGCAGTTACAATCTTCACAGACAGTTTGTCTACCTTACACACTATACAGAAAGTGAACTAGTTGTTTCCATTGTCAATTCTTCAGATCTCTGCACTAATCTCCAAGACGAACCACCCTCTAATCGTTGTCTGGACACCTGGTCACGTGGGGATACCGATTAACAAGGCCGCTGACAGACAATCTCAACACCCATTTGTAGATGGCTCGGTGTGGTGCTCTCTAGACATGCACGACGCGCTAGCCTCGGTCCTAAAGAAAGAATGAAACCATCTTCACTTCTGGCAAGACATAGCTGCAGCTGCTCATCTTACTCATGTCTGCCGCTTTGAATGCTGGCCAACGAACAACTGCTCATCTTACCCATGTCTGCCGCTTTGAATGCTGGCCAACGAACAACTGCTCATCCCATGAACTGGAAGTATTATTGACACGTCTGTGGACAAACACAGCATCCCTGAACTCATTTCTATACTCATGTAAACTGCCCAGTCTCCAGCTTGTCCACACTGCAGCCAACTGGAAACTGCATATCACTTTTGGATAGTGTCCGGAATATCTCTATGAGGTGTAAGTCTGCACTTAGTTTTGTCTGTGCATGATCTCCTCACAACAAAATCCATATTAAGAAATGAAGAAGGTATGCAGATGTTTTTTATGCATAATATGTATACAAGGTTAAGGCATTTAAGGTGTTAATCATAGAGAGTTCTATTTTACTGTATGTTTATATACCGGGTGTTTTTCTTGAAACCGAACACTCTGATTTTTGGCATCGAGCCAATTCTGATGCATTCATCATGTCAGGAATCGTTCACTACGAAAATTTATTTTATATTTTTAATTCTAACGATATTTATTTATTATTGCATCCAAGAAACAAAAAACGATTTAACACACAAGATTATCGGATTTTAATGCTGGTGTAATTACACATTTGAAAATAAATCACTGAAAATTTACATCAAAAGATGTGCGAGAAACAGAAATTCTGTTGTTGCTATAGCGACAGCGTAGAAACGCAGACGTGCCGCAATTCGAACATTTTTAAAAATGCCGAATATTATTTACAACGTTACTGAACGAGTAAGGATGGTTCGGGCACGTAATTCAGGCTTATCCTATAGGCGCATGAGAGATCATTTTGCGGTGCTGTACCCTGGAAGACCTATTCCATCCGTCTCTACAATTAAATCTGTTGTTGAGAAATTCCAAAAAGATGGGAATGCCAATCCAGGTTTGATACCCGTTCATCACCCAAGTCGAGCTTTACCAAAGGAAGTAAAACTTGCGATTTGCATGTCAGTAATTGAAAAACCCAGAATTTCTTGCGCCTCAATCGCGCATAAATTGCACGTCAACAAATCATCTGTTTGGAAAACATTAAGAGAAGAAAACTTCTTCCCGTACAAAAATCAATACCATCAAGAACTTCTTCCAGGTGATGATGATAGAAGAATGTTATTTTGTGGGAAGATGTTGGACTTGTTGTACAATGATGGTAATCTGCTCTATAAACTGATTGTTTCAGATGAGTGTACATTCTACATCGATCACGCTCCAAATCGCCAAAATGTTCGGTATTGGGCAGCGGATAATCAACACCAGATGTCAGCTATACGCACTCAATATCAAAAAGCTGTAAATGTTTGGGCAGGACTGGTGGGCGACCAAGTAATTGGGCCATATTTTATCTCAGACCGACTCACATAAGACGTCAATTGTCTTTACTACGTGATCGCATTTTACCTGCAATTCGACAATTGGGAAATCAGGTATGTTATATGAAATTGTTCCACCAGTGTTTCTATTATTTTTAGGGTTTTGTTGTTACAGTAATTTCATTAAAATGATGCACAAGTAATAATTCATATTGTTCTTTTATGCCACAATAGAAAGATATGTGGTTTCTTCAAGACGGAGCACCAGCACATAACGGTGGCCGTGTTGTCCTGTATCTGAACGAAGAGTTTCCCCAGCGCTGGATCGGAACAAATAGTCCAAATATTCCGTATCCTGCACGATCACCGGATTTGAATCCTCTCGATTTCTTTTACTGGGGCCACCTTAAGCGACTTATCCTCGAGAAGCAACACGAAAACGAGATCGAACTGCGTGAGGCAATAATTGCTGCCAGTGCCGAAATCACTCCTCAACAAATTGCCAATTCTATGACAGAATTTCGAAATAGGCTATGGTATTGTTCAGCAGAAACGGGACGGCACTTGGAACATCTGCTGTAAAGTTGTATGATTATGTCACGTGCAATAAAGTCACATTCCAGTGTACAGTAGTCTGTAAATAAAGATACACCAAAAAATTATAAAACAACTTTAATTACAGTTAAGAAACTAAAAGAACTTAAAGAATAAATACCCTTGAGTGCACCGGTAATCGACGGAACTTATCCTCTTAACCGCTGATCCGTCGACCGCTTGTGACCATCTCCCGGTCTTAGGGTCGTCCGACTCTTCGCACGGGCGTAACCGCTGAAAACCTTCACCGATTTGAATCCGTTGAAAACGGCCAATACGTTCAAACGCATGGCCGTTAGAATTAAAAATATAAAATAAATTTTCGTAGCGAGCTATTCCTGACGTGATAAATGCATCAGAATTGGCTCCATGCCAAAAATCAGTGTTCGGTTTCAAGAAAAACACCCGGTATATATTTTATTTATGCAATATTTTATAGATTTATTGTTGTTTGTTTATAATTGTTACCTTTGTTGGACTTGTTCTTTTTGTCATTTGTTTACTTCTGACTATTTACACCACTTTTCGATATGTTTGTTTTAAATTGTTGATTTATTACACATTATCTGATACAGCATGGCCTATATGGCCCTTGCACCATAAAACCTCACATAACGAATCAATCAAATCATCAATTCCTGCAAAGTCGGTAATTGAAAAATGGAGAATATCACTCAGAGAGACATTCAGTAGAAGAATAATTAATCAATGTTATGTGAACTTATCACAAATGTTCTGTAAAATTATGAAATATAAGTAACATTATAAATTTTAATAAAAATATATCAAGAATTGTATACATATTTTTATTCTTAGTTTTAATGTTGTACAATTTTATATAGAAGTTATTAATTTTGATGTTTCTCAAAAAGTTTATATTTAAAAGTGTTCTGCAACTCCTTTATGTCAGTATCAGAAGACAATATTAAATCTATGGGATCCTATAGTAATCCTATAGGATATCCTACTATAGGATTACTATACTCCCCATAAACTCAATACTGCATCTGATGCTGTCATCAAGCAATTCCACAAGACTATGCCCAAATTAGACTTTATTTTGAGTATGTTAAGTATTTCTGCAATCAGGTATAAATTTCATGGGTCATAATAATGTTTTATTTAATAAATTTCACTTATTGGAACAAAGTAATCATCTTATATTATTCATTAAATGGTCAGTTATAGCACAGTATAATACACACAGTAGCGACACTCAATGTTAAGTTTCCTATTCCAACTTGCATCCACGCGACAGTACTACGCCAATCGGAGACCAACTAAAATTTCAAATAGGCTATATCAACTTACGTCTGTTGTATTTTAAAATAATCGCGTTTACGTTTTTAACAGATGAATAAATTTAAGTCTTGACCTGTTATATAAACATTACACAGAAAAAAATTCTGCGAGTTTTAATTACATTAATTTTAAGTGAATAGGATCGTATCATTAGGAAACAAACATTAATTTATTCAAGCGCGTTTTGTAATTCAGATTATACTGCAGTTAGATTAAAGACATATTTCCCGTATAATATATATATATAAATTTGGTATATTTATTCTGAATAAAAAAAAGCTTACAAAAACTATGATTTTTCCCTTCTAGAAATAATTTATACTAAAGTCGAAATAAAAAATAATAAAAATCTTAAAATTTTTCAGAAGTGATTGATAGCATATAAATGAAAATAAAATGCCAAGTTTTAAAACTATAATATTGTTTGTTTTTCGTTTTATAAACATTTTTAAACAACCATAAAATACAGGCTGTAGAATATTTCAGTAAATTAAAAAATTTGTTGAATTATCATTGGAAGAACGGGTTCATTCTGAGTCCTACATCTCCAATTTTTGAAGAGATCCGGGCCCAACCTTTGAAATTATTCCTCAATCTTCAGATAGACCCATCATTAGTATTAGTCAGCCCGTGGTAGACTATAAAAGTGGTTGTTGCCAGCTACAATATATCCATATGCGATATGACGGCTTAAGTAAAACTATCCTATTAATTTAATATTTCGGTCGGCCGGATAGCTGTGATGGAAACGTGCTGTGTGTCCACCTGGAGGACTGGGTTCAACACCGGGTCCCACACAAGTAAAGCTTTGGCTTGCCAGCCTGGAGGATACGGGTCCCACACACCCGGTTTTTCAAGAGGCGTCCGGGCCCAGCTCGTTGAATCCCATCCTTCAACCCTCCGGTTGACCCCATCATGGGTGTTGGCCAGCCCGTGATGGGTTCTATATGTGGCCGCCGCCAGATACAGAATATCCCATGAGGATATGGCGGCTTAATCTAACTAACCTAACCTAACCTCTGTTCCACCTAATAAAGTACTACAGGGTAAAATCATCTGCGAGATTAAACTCGGTATTAATCATAGCCTGGTCCATAGGTCGGGCGTACCTAACACCTCTAGATCTAGAAGAATGAACTAAGAACGAATACCGCGAACACGCTCAGGTACAACAAGCCTGGGGATCTGTTCCCTACAACCATCCCGCAAGCACGGTGTCGCTACAGCGACCATTTCTTGCCGACAATTTCCGGAAGCCGGATGGCCGAGTGGTGGTAACGCATTGGTGTGCCACACAGGAGAACCCGGGTGCGATATCTCCTGAAAAGTTTTTCGGAGTTCTGGGTCTGGGCCGACGCAGTGATTCTCGTCCTTCACCATCCGGCCCCCTCTACGGGTGTGGTGCAGCCCATTGGCCGTAGTAATCGCCCGTTAGTAATCTTCCTGATTGGAAAGGGGAATAAAAATGCAAAAAAAAAACAAAAACGAGAATGCCAGCTAACCGCCACAGAGAGATCGAAAACACAAGACCAAAGCGAGTATTTGCTTTATTGAATTCTCCCATTATATGAGAAATACTTTATCGGGCACTGCCGTAGCGTAAGACGCCAGCAGCCGTACGAAAGATTTGGACAAGGTTTGAAGCCCTTCTACACAAAGAACTTTAATATTCACATAAATGCGGAGGAAGAGTACTCGAGATGCCTACCTTCCTCCGCCAAAAGAGGGCGAAAAAAACTTCCTCGCTTTCTATTCCGATGCAGCCTACCATCAGGTTTAATAAAAAGAGTAATATAACTGATGGTATATATAGTTATGTATTTTGAATTATTCCATTTCAAAATAAAATAAAAGCATACACGAATTAGGTGTGTCAGTTTGTCAACTGCCGCAGGCCGCTATGGGGACGATATTGACAACGCCGGATTCTGACGCCTTGGGATTTGGAATCCGTCTGGTCTGGGGATTCCACGCAGGCCTTTCTGTGTTAGCAGACATTGCAAGACCTCTCTATAGAAAGTCAAACGAGTCCTGGGATGAATAATCCAACTAAGATGTCCCGCGACAGTCTACTCTAATCTGCCAAACTATTTCGACATGTCGCCCGAGGCACACGACGTCTGCACACGCCCCTTCCAAGATCTGGAAATATCTGTCGCTAGGATATCGTCAGACTTTAGGACTCGTATTGTACTCAGGGCATACAGCGAGCCAATAGTCACACATAGTTTTTCCTTTAGGCCTATGAACGTATCGGCCCGGTTGCACATATATATATATATATATATAGACATAGTGTCAACCGGATTGGCCACGTAGAAACGCTTCGGCTCTCCATTCTGGATCGAGTTCGAGTCTCGGGTCCCATTCCTTAAAAATGTTTATCATGGGGTCCATGCCCAGCCCGTTGATCCCCGTCCTGCAGAATCCGGCTGATCCCTCTGCAGAAATGGGTAGCCTGTGGAAGGGCTTGTTTCGTCCCCTCACTTACTATTTTTCTATAATTGAAAGTGGCGTCATCTATCGACAAAAAATCATATTATTTCCTATTCTGAATTATATATACTTGAATATTTAAACAATTATTTTGATATACTTAGGTTTAGTAAGTATGTTTTATATAAAGTTAAATTTAGAAAGTTCTTTGGCAAAAATAGCATATTAAAATCTTATTGAAAAGGATAATGTTAACGCGAGTTATTGTGTTTGCTGACAAACTGGCGCATCTAATTCATATACAGTTTTATTCTGTTTCGAAATGGAGTAATTCAAAGTTCATTATATATATATACCATCAGTTATATTACTCTTTTTATTAAATTAATTTTAAAGGTAATTTTTAACATTTAAATTTAATTGAACTCTAGTTGAATGTTTTGATGCAATATGCAGGTGTATTTAAATTGGTGCCAATTATTTTCAGGAAATGAGAAACGCATAAACATGCATCCGACAAATGCTTCTTACTTACTAATGATTGGCTTTGCATTTCTGAAAAAATTTTTCGTTTACTTGTTGCTAATATTCAAAATTTTATTCAGTTATTATGCAGCGTGACTATTCGAGTGCCTAGTTCGTGATTGGGTACAACAGGAAAAGAATGTGGTTCAAATATTATTTTTCTTTTACTTGTTGCTAACATTCAAAATTTTATTCAGTTATTATGCAGCGTGGCTATTCGAGTGCCTAGTTCGTGATTGGGTACAACAGGAAAAGAATGTGGTTCAAATATTCCGAAAATATTCATAGAATACCCCTGTAACACAAGTTGATATTATAAAAAATCTCTGAACGGTTCCCAATTACATCAATTTGTTTGTCATTCCGAAAATATTCATAGATTGAAACACAAGTTGATATTATAAAAAATCTCTGAACGGTTCCCAATTACATCAATTTGTTTGTAGTGTCAGTTGTAGATTTTACTGCAGGGTATACTGTGAGCATTTTCTGAAGTGCAAACCACTCATTATTCAATAAAGAATCTCTTTCGAATACGACTATTTAATTAAACAATTCTCATTGGCTTATCAAGAATCCTGAAAATAATTTATTTATAACCTTGTTTATGTATACAGTATATTGTACATATAAACAAGGTTGTATAACAAAGTAAAAAGGCAGGGTATTTGCAAATTTAATTTATTTATAACCTTGTTTATGTATATAGTATATTGTACATATAAACAAGGTTGTATAACAAAGTAAAAAGGCAGGGTATTTGCAAATAACCATTTTGTCACAGATTGTTTAGTAATTTTATAAATATAAAAACCTTGATGAAAATTGGAAATTCATGGCGAAAAATCTATATTTAAACTACGTAGAAACAATAAATATAATGTAGTCAAAAAATTTTTGATTATTCATGAAATATTTATAAACAAATTTTTTATTATTTAAATGTAAAAGAAAGTTTTTCTAATGTTTTAATTAAAAATAAAATTAAAATATTAGAAAAACTTTTGCGTTCGTTTTTTTAAATATTTTAATAACAAAGCATTCTTTTACGTTTAAATAATAAAAAAGTATTAATATTTAATTGCTTTTCATGACTAATCAAAAATTTTTGATTAGTCATGAAAGACTGTTTTAAATAGTCTTATATATATTTACTATTTTAAATAGTCTTTATATAGAATTTCTGTCCTTTATTTCAAGTTTTCGGCAAGGTTTTATATTTATAAAATTACTAAGCATTCTGTTACGAAACAATTATTTGCACATACCCTGCCTCTTTACTTTATTATAAACTTGTTTTAGTAAACATATTTATATAAGATGTATAAGTAAATTAAATATTTTCAGGATTCAAGATAAACCAGTGAATAATGTTTATATTTTTTAAGTAATGAGTGGTTTTCTACTTCGGAAAATGCTCACAGTGTACCTCTGCAATAAAATCTTCAACAATTGACATTGCAAACAAGTTGATATAGTTGCAAACCGTTCAGGGATACGGTTGAGACTGTATTCCTGAACGGATTGGAATCTGTTCAGGGATATATCTTCTTTGATAAATAATATTAACTTTTGTTACAGGAGTATTCTATGAATATTTTCAGAATCTTTAAAAATTATGGACATTTAAAAGTTTACATCTCATTTACATCATTTTTAATTTTAGTCTTTTCTAAATAATCATTTTTTTTCATGATATGGAAAAAAATAATTATCTAGAAATGATTTCCATTTTTTATCGTTTGACCATTTTGCTGAATATCAGAAAAAAATATCTAAATATTTTAATGGAGTATCTCAAAAGTTTTAATAACTGCAATTTTTCGTCCGGATGGTAGCGGTGGAACTGTACTATGTTTTTAACCTGGAGATTCCGGATTCAATTCCAGGAACCCACACATCTTGTTTTTTCAGGAGGGATCAATTCAAATGGAAGATGACAATTGAATGAACGGTAGGATCGTTGGATCTCTTTCTCCACTTAACGATTCCTGTGATGACTCCAGCATAGTAAATAAAAACAATATGCTCGATGTGCAAACTCAATTCAAGAAATTTTAATTATACTAAGGATATGAGTGCCCTGTATGCCCTGCTATTTCTTAATAATCAAAAAATTTATTGGAAAATGAAAAAAATTTTGATTCCTGGTGATGACTCCAGCATAGTAAATAAAAACAATATGCTCGCTGTGCAAACTCAATTCAAGAAATTTTAATTATACTAAGGATATGAGTACCCTGTATGCCCTGCTATTTCTTAATAATCAAAAAATTTATTGGAAAATGAAAAAAATTTGGAGTTAAAAAGAATTGAAATTGATAAACAAAAAATACTATTCTTTTAACTTGGAAATTCTGAGCTACTCATGTAAAAATTCTCGTGAGATGTGTAGTTACAATATGAATTTAATTTATTATAAAAATAAATATGCTACAAATTAAATTAAGATTTACTAAAATTAATTATTAATTTTCTGTGGGCATGAAATGCTCTCTACTTACTACCTACTTGGTGGAAAGCCGCGTTAAACCACATAGAAAAAATATCCGCAATTTTCAAATGTTTGAGTTGTTATAATAGATTTAGTTAAGCCGCCAAATCTCACAAATATACTATATCTGGCTGCAGACACTTTTACAGCCCATAATAGATTAATCAATATCCATGATGGGTTCAACTTGATCATTGAAGGTATGATTCAACGGACCTGTCCTTCATGGAATAATATAAGAATATGACCTGGAATCGAAATCCTCAGTGATCTATAGTGGTCTACAGTAATCCCGCCACTAAGTTATCAGGAGAAGTGGATGCTAAAAAATAAATTCACTTAACCGAATAAATGTGTTGACCTCTCATTAATATGGCATCATCTTCGATGAGAACCATTGAGCTAGAGAATAGTATACATACAGTATATTTATAAAAAATTCGTTTTATATTAATCAATGAAGAGATCTTCTAATGTAACTGTCATGTACTGAAAAAAATATTTGCAAAAAGAAAAAAAAATTTTCCATAGAATACAAATAAGGTTAGTTATATAAACTTTAAAAAGGAATATCTAAAAAATGATTAGCGATAAAAATTTATTTCTTACGGCATATTGTGTGAGGGGGGATAAAATTTAAGTCGTGTTATTTTTGTGTAGTACCAAAAGCACCGATAGGTAGCACTGTATATCATATGAATTAGTGACTTTCTTCCTATGGGCTATTTAAAGAACGTGTACAGCAAAAATCTCATAACACTTGAATAACTTGAATAATCACCGATGCATATGTAATCATTCCAATCGACACATTGCAAAATATTGCAGCGAATTTCGTTCTTCAATGTCGCAGATTGTAGACATTTGGGAAATATTGTAATTTAAAATTCGTCGCTTGCTTATAGTGGACACAAAAGATTGATCATGTGCAGCGCCATATAATGCTTTTTAGTACTATAAAAAATAACATATGATTTTAATTTTAACCATTGTCACATAAATATGCCGTAACAAATAAATTTTTATCGTTAACCGTTTTTCAGTTATTCTTTCAAAAAGGAATATCTGAAAGGACTCCCTATATTACTTAATTGGTGTTATCCGAATAGAGGTTTAACGAGTTGTAGCACTCGCCAATGCCGCCTTTGATGTTATGATATCTCAGAGTAGGCGCCATTTTGTCATGGGGTAAGAGCAAAATGTAAGAAATTTTGAGATTAATTGAAACGTTTTCACATAATTTTTATGGTAGGAAAATTTTATAAGCGTATAAAAAATTTTATTAGAGGCAGAATCGACGTTAAATTCAATACTGTCATAGCCTTACATTTTCAGAAATTGCTATAATTGAAGAGTTAAAACAATTTTATAGAAAAAGATGGAATCTTTCCTCTGTCAATCTTTCAGTTACAACTCACAATTCTTTCTAATCATTAATTGTACTGTTTAACCTCATAATGTACATGTATATGTTATTTATATAACATAAGAATGAAAACAGTAAAACTAGAAGTTTATTGAAGGCTTGAATGAAACTGTATTTTTAATATATCATCAAACTCTCTCATTAAATATTTGGAAATACTTAAATAATATTTATTGACACAAATGGAATAAAAATAATTTAAATAATGTATTAAATGTAAAAAAATGTATCACTTTATTCCAATTGTATACAATAATAATAATATGTAAAAATGTTTGTTTATCAAAAAACAAAAAAAAAAAAAAAAAAAAAAAAAAAAAAAAAAAAAAAAAAAAAAAAAAAAAAAAAAAAAAAAAAAAAAAAAAACCAAGCAACTGAAAGTTTATAATAATATTTAAATTACAGATTATTTTATACAGTATTTATAGGTATTAATATTTTTAGTAGCTATTCTTTGGTTAAAATAAGTAAAAGCTGCGAATTAATTACAAAGGAGCATTTAATTAAATCAATAAATTACTGAAGAAAATAACGATACAATTTTTTGAGAAAACTATCTTCTAAAAATTACAGATTTTAAATTAAATTATTAATGATTATAAAAAGTAATATAAAACTAATATTCAATTATTGTCTGTCCACGAAAGCCGTGCCTAGCTAAGATGGATGAGTCCAAACGCGAAAGAGAGAGTAGCAGTCAGTATAATGACGGATGGATTATTGAATTAATATTATATTAAGTTTTGTTAAATATACTATTTCCAACGTCGAAATTAATTATTTAGCATTCGACATTACAATAAACTTCCATTCAACTTTATCTTGCGTTTGAAAACATCCATGTGCGAAGCTGTCATCCCTATTTTGTCACTGGACTCGTTCAATTAGCGCACGCGTACTTGCGTCGATGTTCGCGGCTATGCTGGACAGACAGTAGCTATGTGGCAGTTGAACAGGTGCTGATATACATTAAGGTCTTATTGATCCTCTTCAGTCTTTTTTTCTTATGTAGGCCTATCTTACAAAAAACATTGCCACAATAATAAAATTATTTCTTTTTAAATTTTATTTGTGCTTGTTCTGCCTTCAATCTCAAACATCAATAAGAGCTTTTATGGTTTCTATATATATTAATAAGAATAATTTAATGAAAAATTATTTATTTCTTTAAATAAAAGTTAAAAATTTAATAAACTCGTACCAGAAACAGAATTACATATAATATATATCGTGGCTTTGGACGTGAAGGGTCCTAACCCACAAAATTTCAAAATTGATTTATAATCATTGATGGAGGCGACAGGATGGCCGAGTGGTAACGCGGTGGCGTGCCATGCAGCAGGACCCTGGTGCAGCATCTCCTGAAAAGTTTTTAAGGGTGCTGGGCCAGGTCCGGTGATTCCCGTCCTTCACCATCCGGTTCCCCTGCGCCGGTATGGGTGCAGCCCTTGGATGGAACTGGCCTCTCTCCACGAGTGGAAGTGCAGCCCATGGATGGAACCGACCCCTCTCCACGTGTGTGAGTGCAGCATGTGATTGGAACTGGACTTGCCCCTTAGTAATTTTCCTGCTTGGAAAGGGGAGTAAAAAAACCATTCATGGATTTTAAAAAGTCTAAATTTTAGATTGGCTGAACCATTACTTGCACAAATTTATTTACACAAGTAATGGCTTAGAAGTTTAGCCAATCTAAAATTTAGACTTTTACCATCCATCAATGGTTATAATTCAAATTTTGAAATTTTGTGGGTTAGGACCACCCACGTTCAAAGCCACGATATATTCCTATAATTATGGTGTTGACTGAATTTTTCCTGAAATAGATAACTTCTCTTAATAGTTGTTAAATAATTATTAATACTATAATAAAATAGTAAATAGCCTAATTTATAATTTAATAAAAGAATAGCAACATCAAATATCTTTTAAAACTTATTATTATAAGAATGTTATATATTTTTGATAAAATGTTTAAAAAATTGTTGTTTTTTTATCTATTTTCTTCAACTGCTTATTAACAAATTTGACATAATAAATTCTAAGGCAACTATAATAGGTAACTAAAAGTTCTTTTGGAAAGCATGGTGACAAATCCAAATTAAGTTCATGCATTTTTTCTTATGACAAATTTCTAGAAGTTTGCTATGGAGCCATAGCTGCATGTGACCCTACAGGAATATGGCGGATGCACGTATGCGTATTGAAAAATAATTACCCGATATATTGCTAAGTTCATTACTCCTTAAACCTCTACCCTATTAATCATTATTTCATAAATATCTTTCAGAAGAAGTAAAACACGTTATTATTATTATTATTATTATTATTGGTAATACAGTGGTTTGTAAATATACAGTGTTAATTAAGAAGTTATATTTAAAAAGAATGAAAATGCAATTTTTAATTTAAATTATCTAAGGAATTATAAAAGGTAAGTTGAATTTTATTAAATATTACGAAGAAAAATTTTGCTTTTTAAACATTCAATGTCTACCATGTAAGAAATTTCTTTTTAAAATAAAAATTTCTTGTAAATGTATTCATATAATCATAGGCTCTGCTTATTAAAACATAGTAATGAAGAAAGAAATAAACAGTTCACTGCAAGAAACAAGGTGTGTAATAAATAATATTTTGTTGTTTTAGTAATTTTAATAGAAAAAAAACTAAAATAAATATTATTAAATTATCCTCACCAGTGATACTGAAGAATACGAACATTCGAATATAGAAGATGTCACCGATTTGATAGGAAAATGCGAAAAATGGCAAAAAATTCTTATCTTCTTAATTCTATATATCGGGATTTATTCAGCTTTAAGCAATTTAAATCTACCTTTCCTTGTTCCGAAAATTGATCATTGGTGTGCGAAAACATCTGAAAAAAGAAACATGTCTATCGAAGAATGGAAAAATTATAGCATACCCAAAGAAATAAAAAATGGAAAAGTTGTATACAGTAATTGCAAAATGTTTGCTAAAGGATCTAGGGAAAATAATACGAGTTACCACAGAGTAGTGGATTGTTCTTCTTGGGAATACGATCATTCGTTTTATCGATCTACCATTACTGAAGAGGTATTTATCGAGATGTAAAAATAATTTCTATAGAATTATATTTTATATTTTGAATTTCAGTGGGATTTAGTATGCAAAAATTCCTGGTTAGCATCTTTTACCGGATCAGCTTACTTTCTGGGATATCTGCTATCGTCTTTCATTTCTGGCCAGCTCTCTGATAGGTAAAATTATCATTTATTTTGCTCTTTAGAATATCTTTTGTGAAGATATGGCGACTTAATCGAACTAATCTAATCATCCCGAAGAATATATTTTATTGTAGATATTTATTAATATCCGTATACATGCATACCTCGGGGTTGTGTCACCTTAGGTTCTAGATTGCTGCCATATTAGCAGCAATCTTGCTGTCTTATTCAGAGTGGCCATATGCCATTCTGAACAGTTATGGCTCTTCAGAAGAGCCAAAACTCCAAAATTAACAGTGAAACTTTCGGGAATGGTGGCAATTCAAAATATAGATAAATTCCGAAGCGTCATAAGTTGACGACCCGTAACTCAGGGTATAACAGTATATTTGTAATGTATATTTCAAAATATTGACGTATCAATATGAAGCAATTTATAAGAATATATTATTCGAGATATAAAAATCAGAAAATAATTATAATGACTATGCAATTTATTTTATAACTAACATATTTCTATATTACAATAATTACAGAAAATAATTAAAATTTTAACAGTTTTCTATATTTTTGCTAACGAGGTCGTTAATAATATCTTCCTACGTTAGAAATGGACAAATGTGAAAATATAGATATGGCGCCACATTTAAAAATATTTATATAAATCAGATAAACTTACTCCTATTTTATACACTATCAAAATGCATTTTAATTGTTTGTACAGTATTTTATTTATGCAATTTACTTTAAAAATATATTTTTAAATTTAAAATTTTACTCAATAAAGTTATCAATTATTATATACAACTTTTTTTGTATTTGAATGAAGGCCCTGAGCTCTTGGGCTCAAGTTCATTTAGCCCATGCTTGTATCAGCATTATGAGTGACTTCACTTCTTGCTTGTATAGTGGTAATCGGAGGAAGAGGAGAATGAATTCTAGTTAATAATATTCATGGAAGAAAATTAACCGTCTTCAGCTATTTAAAACATAATTTATTCGATTTAAAATCAATATATTGCAATACTTATTGAGGAGATTGATATTATCTATTAGATAATTCTAGAATCATCAATGCTGTATAAAATAATCTTTTTATATTTTCTTCATCTTTTCATTTTCGGATTTTACTTTTTATCAGTAAATATCAACTTTGATCAGATTCAATTGTCGGACTGCTTCATGGGAATATACCCTATTTCTTCCATAACATATTTGGATTCAGTTCTTGAGCCAATATCTTCAGTTTTCAAGAAGGGCTTGAATCCAATCGTTGAAACTCCAAACTTGATCTGATAGCTGATGCAGTACTATGATACTACTACAGGCATGGATTGCCTATATGGTTGGGTGGAAGAACCTGCAGTTGAGTATTCAATAGAATAGAAAGCGATATAAAAACCTAGAAAAATAGAAATTTTTTCAACTTCTTCCGATGTTACAGTAAGATTTATTCTATTGAAATAGACTAATTAATCATCACGTGTTCAATTTTAAATTTTATTAATCCTCTTTTTTTCTTGATTCTGAATGATCTAGAGCATCTTCCAAGCTTTTACTTATTCTTTGTTTGATATATTACTAACCTATTTTCCGAATAAAACTCATTTTTATTCGCTATCCTTATATGTTCTTTCTTAGATTAATTAATTAATTGATTTAATATTAATGTATACATTTAAATGATTTTATTTTTCAGGTTTGGTAGAACAAGAGTACTTTTCGTTTGCATTTTTATTCAATGTATTTTTGGAATAGTGTCCGTTTTTGCATCATACTATTGGATCTTTGCTGCTGCTTATTTTCTATTATCTATCGGAAGAACAGGGATTTCCATCACTTCTTTTATTTTAGGTCAGTAATTATTATATTAGAATAATATATACGTTTTAATTTGACTAATAACTAATTTTGAATTTAAGTTGTTGAATCAGTTGGACTAGAATATAGATCGACCATTGGTATGTTTAATAAATTTGGATGGGGATTCGGTCAGATAATTCTTTCGGGAATAGCTTGGTTCTTTAGAGACTGGATTTACATACAACTCTGGACTGCATTTCCTGTTATGATTTTGCTGGCGTTTTGGAAGTAAATAGTTGTTAATTATCGAATATATGAAATAATAATAATAATAAATATATTATAGATTCGCTATTATCTGTTCAGTTACATTCTAGAATCTCCAAGATGGCTAATATCTCGAGGAAAATTAAATGAAGCTGAAGTGGTTTTAAAGAAAATTATGAAAATTAATGGAAAAAACATCGAGAATTTGAGAAGTTTCATCCGAATATTATCTTTGAAGATACAAAGAGTATATTTATGCATATATTTTTTAATAATTTTAATTAATTTATATAAATATATAAAACAGATGTATTCAGAAATTGTCATAAATCTTTTGACCACATACTATTAGACAAAAAGAATGAAGTCTTCATATAAATAAAGAATGATCGAAAACTCTATAGAAACTCTAGTTATGAACATTTGTTCGAAAATACAATTCGTACTTTCGACGTTGAAATTTTATGTTCAAATTTCACGAAATTTCAAAAACTATTCAATAGTTTTAAGTAATATGAAAGCAAAATGTCTAGCAACCAACGTAATGTAAAATTACAAAATTTGTTAACATATTGTAACAGTATTTCAAGATAGCGGCGATTACATCAAAAATTCCTCGCTTTATATTCGGAACCTTTCATTAAAATCTGTGAAATAAGAAAATTTTAATTAGTCCAGTTATGAAATAGTACAGTATAAAGTTATTTCAGTACTTTTGGAGCCAAAATAATAGCAATATCTGATTTATGAAAAATCCGATTTACGAATAAAACTTATATACAAATTATGTTCATAACTACAAGAGTGCCTGTACTTATTTCTCAGGAAGACTATCATGCAAAGTAGCAGCATTTTCATTAATGATACAGTTTTATTCATGAATTTTAATTAAAAAATGCTTATATAACACACGTTAGTGTCTTTTTTTAATTATTTTTTTTTGTGAGAGGCATTGTTTCTTGTTTGGGTTTCACAAAAACCTGAAGAGCTGCAGCTTTGAACATAAAATTTTTGTAGTTTTATTTTTATATGAAAATATTTCTTTTGTAAATAGGACATTGTTGCAATACTTTTATTGGAACTTTCAGATAAAACTATACATCTTTTCTTTTTTCTTTTAGGAAGATACAAACAAACAACAGATTTCGTTCTTCGATCTTCTTAAGCATAACCAATTAAGAAAAATAACTTTTATTTTATACATTATTTGGTTAGTAATAAATATATACTAAAATATATTAAATATATCTAATATATTTATTATCTTTTTAATTTGTAATATTATCAAATGAAATTGTTTTTAACTAATTAATGTTTAATTTATATATAAAATTAATCTAATATTTAAATTATATTACATTATTTACTGTGATTTTTTTGAAACAAGCATTTGCCAAATAACATCATTATGATAAAGTAAGATATTTCTAACACTGATTTGTTTAGAATATATTAAAGTTAACATAATATTTTATAGATTTATATTAATAATTATATATAATTTTCATTGATTACATTTTTCAAATTATTTCAGACATAACCAAAAACCAGAAGTATTAGAATTATAGGATTAGATAGAATTATTAGTTTGCAGTAGACAAATAAATACAGTAGATAATTTTAAGGAATCAATTTATATGTGTAGGAGCTATATGCAGATCATCCTTATACATAGAGTGATTGGAATTAAACTTTCCTTATTCAGTAACTTCTAGAGAATTATATAACGAAACGAAAGACAATGAAATTCAATAATCCCATAAGGTTACGTTATACTAGTTATGCCATCATATCACACTTGGGATATTCTGTATCTGATGTTGACTTTTAGAGATCATCACAGGCTGGCCAATACCAGGCCCATTGTGCCCATCTTTCAACGTTCTGGTTGATTTCATTATTGGTGTTGGCCAGCCTGTGATGATTTCTAAAAGATGGAATCAACAAGAACGTTGAAAGATGGGCACAATGGGCCGGGCCTGTACCCCTCCTGAAAACTGTAAGTGTGAGACTCGGAATTGAACTTGGCCTCCAGGTGATAAGATACTGCTTTACTAGGCGGCCATCCAAACGATCCAAATAATTCGATATAGAAATTTAATTACTACGTGACTATCCAGTGAATCCATAATGAGAATTGGCAGCAGGTGAAGAATGATTATCAGCATCCGTGTCTGTAGCTTTTGAAACTCGGCTGAATGGCAAAAAGTTAAATATTCTCTTGTGGTCTGAAAAATCCAAGTCCAGTTCTCAGTCTGATTTCAAATTTTTCAAAATTGAGTATCGAACCGTGATATGGTTCCCCATCTTCAAGGATAAAATGCACAACAAAATTCAGGGCTAGCCTTTGAAGTCCATCTTTCACAATGACTACCACCATTGGTTGAAAATTGTTGAAATGTCCACCCAAGTTGGACATTGCTCATATCCAACTTGGGTGTGGATATGAGCAATGTCGGCCATCGGGGATAGACGCCGCTTAATAAAAGAATAGAGTTATATGGCATAAAAGAATAGAGGGTGAGAGAAATCACTGAAAATATCTGGAAATATAGAACCTATATTCAATTTGTATTCTCAAGATGGGAGTTTGGAAATCATAAAATGAAATTTGTTGCACGGTTGCAAAATAAAACAGAATAAGATGAACTCGATGGGCAGAATTTATTAGTTTAAACTAATTTTCAATGCAAATAAATAAGTTTTTATGGATATATTAAATCATAAAATGAAATTAGTTGCACGGTTGCAAAATAAAACAGAATAAGATGAACTCGATGGGAATCTATGGCAGAATTTATTAGTTTAAACTAATTTTCAATGCAAATAAATAAGTTTTTATGCATTTATGATTATTACGATTTGTGTACACTGAAATTTGATGTCTTAAACAATTCTTGCAACAGATATTTGTTTGATTCTGCTTGCTTGAGAAATTTTAACCTTTGAATGTTACATTTAAAGTGATTATAACAAAGCAATATTACATTCGAATGATCTTTTTTTTTATTTAAATATTGCAGTAAAGCAGAGTACATTATAACTTTTGTAATAAACGTGGAGTTTCACGAAAGGATGGATCTCCATGAAAAAATATCGTTTATACGATTTTTAGCATTCTGCGATGATATCGTACATAAATAAATGATATTCATAGTGTATATAGATAGTATATTGGTATATATATCAAGAGTGGCGAACTTTTTTAATGGTAAGAGCCAAAATTGGCTAAGAGTTTGGATCTCATTGGTTGTGTACGGTTTTCCTGTATAGCTTGGCATATAAGGCCAAGTTGCGCCAGCCATAACAGGAAAAAATAATATATTTTAAAGAACATGAAGTGTGATGAATTATCCATTCACTAAATAAATTCCATTTTATTTTATAGGATTGTTTCCATTTTTGCTTTCTACGGTTTTTCTTTCAACGCTGAAGATCTAGGTGGAAGTTTACATTTGACCTATATATTATTCGGATTAATAGATTTTCCAGCAGGTATTATCACACCTATTTCCTTCGAAAAAATTGGCAGAAGATATTCAATAGCTGCTCTGATGATTCTCAATGCGATATTATGTCTGATAACTATAGCCATACCTAACTGTAAATAATTGATGGAAATATATTTAAAGAATATTTTGAGCATTACTCTCTGTTATAATTTATCTGCTTGTTTTTATAGATTTGACATGGTTACGAATAACTCTAGTCGTTATTAGTAAATTTTGTGTTTCTACGACAATAATTATGTTGTATGTCTATTCTTCTGAAATATATCCTACAGTTGTTCGTAATGTTGGTGTCGGTTCATGCTCTATGGTAGCGAGAATTGGAGCTATTGCAGCACCTTTTATGAAACAAACTGTAAGTTTCCTACATTATTTGTTACTGAGAATTATTCTCTTCGAATAAATTTTATCATCAATTTTTAGAGCCAAAGTGTTCATTGGAGTATGCCTTTTATCATATTTGGCATTTTAAGTGCATTTGCTGGATTGATGGTACTGTTATTACCTGAGACAAGAAACAAGCATTTGCCAAATAACATCATTATGATAAAGTAAGATATTTCTAACACTGATTTGTTTAGAATATATTAAAGTTAACATAATATTTTATAGATTTATATTAATAATTATATATAATTTTCATTGATTACATTTTTCAAATTATTTCAGACATAACCAAAAGCCAGAAGTATTAGAATTATAGGATTAGATAGAATTATTAGTTTGCAGTAGACAAATAAATACAGTAGATAATTTTAAGGAATCAATTTATATGTGTAGGAGCTATATGCAGATCATCCTTATACATAGAGTGATTGGAATTAAACTTTCCCTATTCAGTAACTTCTAGAGAATTATATAACGAAACGAAAGACAATGAAATTCAATAATCCCATAAGGTTACGTTATACTAGTTATGCCATCATATCACACTTGGGATATTCTGTATCTGATGGTTGCACTTTTAGAGATCATCACAGGCTGGCCAACACCAGGCCCATTGTGCCCATCTTTCAACGTTCTGGTTGATTCCATCATTGGTGTTGGCCAGCCTGGGATGATCTCTAAAAGATGGAATCAACCAGAACGTTGAAAGATGGGCACAATGGGCCGGGCCCGTACCCCTCCTGAAAACTGTAAGTGTGAGACTCGGAATTGAACTTGGCCTCCAGGTGATAAGATACTGCTTTACTAGGCGGCCATCCAAACGATCCAAATAATTCGATATAGAAATTTAATTACTACGTGACTATCCAGTGAATCCATAATGAGAATTGGCAGCAGGTGAAGAATGATTATCAGCATCCGTGTCTGTAGCTTTTGAAACTCGGCTGAATGGCAAAAAGTTAAATATTCTCTTGTGGTCTGAAAAATCCAAGTCCAGTTCTCAGTCTGATTTCAAATTTTTCAAAATTGAGATCGAACCGTGATATGGTTCCCCATCTTCAAGGATAAAATGTACAACAAAATTCAGGGCTAGCCTTTGAAGTCCATCTTTCACAATGACTACCACCATTGGTTGAAAATTGTTGAAATGTCCACCCAAGTTGGACATTGCTCATATCCAACTTGGGTGTGGATATGAGCAATGTCGGCCATCGGGGATAGACGCCGCTTAATAAAAGAATAGAGTTATATGGCATAAAATAATAGTGTGTGAGAGAAATCCCTGAAAATATCTGGAAATATAGAACCTATATTCAATTTGTATTCTCAAGATGGGAGTTTGCATTTTTGCAATCACCGGTAGACATTATTTCTTCATCAGCAAATATGTCTTGAAATAACAATATACAGTTTTCTAATTCTTTAACAGCACCATTTCTTTAATTAAAGAGTAATTTAATTAATTAATTATGAGCCATTCCATCTTGTTAGTTCAATTTCGTTCTTTTATTTTTGGTAAAGAAATCTTGTTTACCACAAAACTATGGATACTTGACTAATCCAAACAATGTATTGCACACTATACCAAAAACATCAATTGGTTTTAATAAATTGTGAAAAATTGTGAATGGGAAGATAATGAGACAGCTAAATGCCATAACAGTTTTCCATACAGAAACAAATAATGTACATCATAAATATATTTCTACTGTAAATTTCAGTTACAATGTTCAGATTTCAGTTGCTAAGTTTTTATTTTTCCCCCCTAACGCAAGATTGCACGATTAGGAAGATATCAGGCTTATCCTCGTAAAAGAAATTTTAGGTAATACTAGTATTCACGAACGGGCTTTGTTAAAGCTAGTTTCAACTAGGCAAATCGGGTTTTAACTAATTTTGGGTTTTGACGGTAACAGATGTAATCCAGTATCTTCAATTTAATCATTCGAAAAATAACAGATACAACAGATATGCAGGTGATCAATTCTTTCCGGAATTTGTTGATTTTTCATTAAAAAAAATAATAAATTTAAATATCTGGGAATAAAATATCTGTTGCAAAAATTTTTATTAATTTGTTGATTTTTCAAAAAAAAAAAAAAATAATAAATTTAAATATCTGGGAATAAAATATCTGTTGCAAAAATTTTTATTAAAAAATATACGATGAAATTAACTTATTCAGAGCGATTAAATTGCGTTATACTTATAATCGATTTTATATATAGTATAAAATACTTATTCCCTACTAATTATTATGCAATATAAAGTTTATTCAGTTATTACTCTACAGAAATTAAAATTAAAACTATAATTATATCGTATCATCAAAAGTCTAAAATCGCTGTAAGTGTTACCATTATCTGTTTTGTATATCATTTATATTGAATGAATATACGTCCTTAAACGTCAGGCAATTTTCATATAGAATCTACTTGAAACCAATTCAGAAAAGTAAGCTGATGGATTATTTCCTTTTTCCTTTATCACTTATTTTAATTTGAAGAGATATCACTTGTATCGCAACAAGCAGAGAGTTGAATCTATGCAAGGTAAGCAAATTTTAAAGAAATGATTAAATATTTATCACTCTTTAACATTTCATTAGCATCACTTTATTAGTTTTCATTGTCAGCTTTTATTTTTTCGTAATTTTCTTAAACTGTGTATCACAAAAACGTAATATCAGAGAGCTAAGTTGCCAGTTTATCTTGTCGAAGCGAAGTTATTAAAATAACATTTTAAATTTAAACAGATAAGAAAATGTTTAAACACTATATACAAAAAATATGGTTAGTTATATTGATACTTAAATTAATGGCATGGACAACTTATGGTGATGACATCGAAGAGAAAGTTAAAATTGAAAATCAGTCCATCAGAAGAAAGGGGAAAATAGAAATTGATCAAGAAAAGATGATAGAATTTTTTAAGTTCATGACCGAAGCCGTAGCGAAAACAGGACGAGAACGATTTAAAAAAATTAACGAAGCTGCCAATGAATTTAGAGAATTAATAAAGGAAACTGCTAATAAATGGATGGAGAAAGCAAACAGCAGCAGAAAAATTTTCATGGAAGAATGGAAAATGGCATCTGAATTATTTAAAGATTTCGATGAAGAGATGATGAAAGATAAAAAATAATTTTAATAAATATATATTATTTACTTTATAATTAATGGAAAAATTAAATATTTTTAATCTAATTATTTTATATTTTTAAATTTGTTCCATTCTTGTAATTTACTCCATGTTAATTCTAATAAAAAAATTTAATCTTTAACTCGTTCATCCAATTTTCTACATTTATAAGATTGAAATTTATTTCATTACATCCAATAAGATACATAAATTTTACGTTTAATTACTTTACATAATTTTCAATAAATACATAATACAATAAATCACTTAATTAATTTATTTATACAAAAGTGAATCAAAAAATTAAGCTATAAAATAAAAATAATTCTATCATAAAAATTAAATTATTTATGTAAAAAAGTAAGATATTAAAAGTATATAATGACCATTAAAGAAAAGAAAAATATCATATTTTTTCATAATAATAGAAAACACGCAAGAATATTTTGAATCATCATAACAGAAAAGTTTTTTGAGAAACCATTTTTAAACTCCCTGAAAATTATTTACGTTTAAATATCTTATGGAAACTGTTTTCTAAATATTGGCATTGAAAAATTTCTTCAGCATATTAAGAAACATCAAATTGTTATATTTTCAAAAATATTTCTGATTATTGGATGAGAGATCGAAGTTTTTAATCGTTTTAAGACATGCTATAGTTGTTAGATATAATTCAAAACAAATATTTTGGTTTTTCGAGGATTCTTCATATGAATTTTTATGTTTAGATAAATATATCATAACAAAATTAATTTTTAGTAAAATATATTACTTACCTGAAACACCAGCAGTTTCGTTTGAAATTTATGAAGAATTATAACAAATTTACACCGTACGAATACAGTAATGTATGTATTTTTATTTTATATAAAGATAATATTTTTTTTGGTCTTAAGATTGTGATGCATAATATAATCTGAATGTAACCATGAATTTATATATTTAGCTATAAGGTCCAAATTTCACATGAAAATACTTTCGTTTTAATGTCGTCAATAAGGATATTACAAATTTAATTGCATGAATTATGAAAGATTAGACTTTTCATCACAGAAAACGAAACTAATGAATGTCAATCACACTGCTTATCAGATAATTTTTGATACTGTTAATAGTACCGTGTTATTTATTCAAACCAGTGGTTCCCAACGTGGGGCACACGCCCCACAAGGGGGCAATTTAATTTTTAAGGGGGGCAATTCGGATTTGGTTAGGTTAGGTTAATTAGATTACGCCGCCATATCCTCATGGGATATACTGTATCTGGCGGCGGCCACTTGTAGAGCCCATCACAAGCTGGCAAACACCCGTGATGGGGTCAACCGGATGGTTGAAGGATGGGGTTCAACGGGCGAGGCCCGGACCCCTCCTGAAAAACTGGATGTGTGGGACCCGGATTTGAACCCGGATCCTCCAGAGTGGTAAGCCAAAGCTTTACCACGCGGCCATCCGGCCGACTTCGGATTCGGGAATGAGTTATTAACAGTGAATTTTTTTGCATTTTTTTATAGCTCTAGACTCTTATATACAGTATATAAATATATATTATAACATACACATTTTAAAAATTAAATGCTTTACCACGCGGCCATCCGGCCGACGTCGGATTCGGGAATGAGTTATTAACAGTGAATTTTTTTGCATTTTTTTTATAGTTCTAGACTCTTATATACAGTATATAAATATATATTATAACATACACATTTTTGAAATTAAAATCAGAATATACATGGCGATTTTGAAACTTTATTTGTTGTTTTTCATATCACTTGATATTATTATTATTTTTTGAACAATTTCTTCTTCCTTCAAGTGTCCTTTCTTTCTTTTATTTTTCTCTTTCGTAAATGCCATGTTCTTTGGAAATTTGTTTAGACCAAGTGAATGGCTTTTTAGGCTTCCTCCACCTGAATAGATGTTCACTTTTTGAATAATAAAAATTCTGTAAAGGGGCATCAAGATTTTAGAGATGCTTAGGTGGGGCATGGTCAAAAAAAAATTGGCTTTTTACGCTTCCTCCACCTGAATAGATGTTCACTTTTTGAATAATAAATATTCTGTAACGGGGCATCAAGATTTTAGAGATGCTTAGGTGGGGCATGGTCAAAAAAAAGTTGGGAATCACTGATTCAAACTATCAACAAGAAATATCACTTCATCCACCCATCAATATACATACATGGAACAATATACTCACTTAATTGCAACGAGTGAAGCGGTCCCGCTGGTGAAGTAAACCAATGTAGCAACGTCGTAACATCGACGATATAGCAAATTGACTTTGTTTTGATGGCTAGACATATCCCATTTATGTTAATAAGTATGATGACTAGATCCAAATAACTAATAAAAAGGGTATGATACCCCAATATGCACTATTATACCATGTAACCCCATCACTTCAGTGGCTTCATCCAACATTTCAGTAAGCTAGGTAAAAGTTTACATTGCCTGTTTGACGGCTGTATGCTGACTATATAGAGGACCGGCCCTAGCGTTTTTGCTGCCGTAGGCAAACCCAAAAAATGCTGGCCCTATGGGTTGTGTTTATTTTTTTCCGCTCTATTTAAGGCAGTTTTGCCGCGCAGGCAGTCGCCTACCTTGCCTACCGCCTAGAGCCGGCTCTGCTGTATAGCAGGCTTTTTTAACGAATCTTTGGTTTAAAGATTTGTTAGTCAATCTCTACATCATGGTCCGGGAGAGCATATATATATATATATATATTCATTCAAAAAGCCTGCTATATAGTCGGCACATAGTTATCACACAGGGAAGGTAATCTTTTACCAATAAGCTAGTATTGAGTGAGCTATCCAAGAACATAATAAACTACTGCACATACTAATAGAATTGAACCTAATCTGATGAATTAGATACTCGAATTAAACGATATTTTAATAGTCAGAAAGAATTAATTCAAGGTTTTTCTTATATTATTATTGATAATAATCAACGATAATATTAGATATATATTTAGACTCGTGCCTTTCTTACTTTAAATTATATTATTTAATTAATTTGAATATTAATTTAGAGATGGTGCTAACTGTAACAAAAAAAAAAAAAAAAAAAAAAAAAAAAAAAAAAAAAAAAAAAAAAAAAAAAAAAAAAAAAAAAAACTATTTCTGATTATTAAAAATTTCCGTTTAAATCAAGAATTTAATTTGAATAATATTATACACTTTCTCAATTTATTAATTTTATTGAAACAATAGAAATTGTTTATATTTATAAAAATAAATACAGATTGGTACACAGGGTGTTCACTTTGATTATGCAGAATAGGAAAATCAATATAATTCAAGACTGTACCAATTTCTTACTCTCTAGTTGCGCTATAAATTTTATGATGTGTAAAGACGGAAGAAACCATTTTTAAGTATTTTCGTTGAACAGATCGTAAGAAAAACAGAATTAAAATATGAGTCGGAGGACTGCCGCATGCGATTCTTCCATCTGAGGGATCGCGTTTTATTCTGGTTCCATATTTTTTCAGAAAGAATCCGAGTTTAACTGTTGAAACTCATCTTTCAAGTCTTCTGAGGATCTCATCAGGAGTGCCCATAAGCCCGTAGTAGGTTCGGAAATGGCCATCGTAATATCATGTGCAAAAATTCGGCTGCAGGAATTTTGCACAGGATACTACGATGGCAATGGATCCGCAGAAGGCGTGAAGGATGAATTTCAACAACTTGAGTTCGAATCCTATGAAAAATGTGAAATCCAGAATAAAACGCGATCTCTCAGATTGAAGCATCGCATGCGGCATTCCGCCGACACATATTTTAATTCTGTTTTTTTCACGATCTGTTCAACGAACTGTCTTAAAAATGGTTTTATCCATTTTATCATAACATAAAATTTACAAAAAAACCATCTTTATTTAAATTAGCACAAATAGGGAGCAGGAAATTGAGTCTCCTATTGTGCGTATTCAAAGTTGACATCCGGTATACTTACGCGGTTTAATTCGTTCCGAAATTTTAAGCATAAATAGAAAATCTTGTTAATCCAACTATGTTTTAAATTTGTTATAGATAACACATGCGTTGATAAACGGAATTTGTAGATAAAATTATTAAACGTACTTTGAGTAGCCTACAGATATATAAATTTAAAGTCATAAGTGAAATTATTGCAAAACGTTACTTAATGAATTTTTTTATTCGCTTTTTGTAGAAATTCAGTACAAATTAAAATACTTAAATATTGTATGTATCTCTCTAACCGCGTAAATAGAGTATTATACTTCTATATTAAAATATTATAGTGAAAAAAAATTAATTAACTGTTTACACTTGAATATCAGATACTGTATACTATATATTATTAAAATGAATCATGAGTGCAATGATATCTGATTTTATTAGACACTACGTAAGCAAAATTATCTTAACATTGCTTAATATATTTTATTAGATGATATTACAACATAATTTTCAATATATCAACATCTACCTCTGAATGATCTCTACGAGAATGATGGTATATATCATCATGATCTATTTATATAGATTCTTGTTTTTATTTTAAAGTATGTATTAGCAGTAAACTTTACATATTGTATATATGTAAGTAAAGTTTTACGGGATTACTTATTAAAACAATAATGGAAAGATTTTAAGATCATGTTTAAATAAATGCTACGATTCTTCTTCTAGAAGTTATTGTTTGACTTTTTATGGTGTTAGACACTATAAGTAAATGCATCATCTATTCAAAATATTTTTTAGAGCAATGAAAATTCTGAATTTACTAAAATAAAATTATTTTAATTCTCTACTATAAGAAGAGAATATTCGAAAATTCAGGCAAATTGGGAAATGTTTGCTTATTTTTATTTCTATAGTAGAAGTTGCAAATAATGATAGAATATTGTAAAGTATTCTCTTCTTAATATGTGGAAATTCTTATTTAGTTAAATAAATTCTTTTTTGTTGCATATATCTATTATTCTAAAATTAAACAAAATTATTTTGATGCTATTGTTAGATAGCAAAGAAAAAAATAATGTTTGATGTATGGAAAACATTTTTAGATTGAATGCAATCCTTTTGAAAAATATAAATAAATATCTATCTGCTGTAAGAAAACAATTCCTAAAAAAATAATTTCTTATTTAATAAATGTGTGTACTATTTCGGAATAATGAACAGTTTTAGTGCCTAAAATTATTTCGATGATTTCTTATAATATTTGTTTAAGAATAAGATGAAAGAAGTTTTATTTTTAGTGTTAGACTTGTGATAAAGATTAATTAGGCCATTCTCTATGGTTTAACTTCTTAGTAAGATTTCTAAAAATCTATCGATTAGTTCAAGATATATTTAAAAATATTTGAAAACTTTTAAATGCTGAAGTTAAAAAGTTTGATGATATGACATCGAAATCATCATTAATGATGAAACTTCTTACTGAATTTCACGAAAACCAACTGATTAATTCAAAATTTATTACTGAGGACACATGCAGACAAACAATATGTGATCTTGTAATAATTTCTTTCTGTATTCAAATACAGTAGTTCAAAACTTATTAAGGAGAATCGTCCGAGGTTTAAATATCCACCATTTTTAAAACAATTGTGCTCTAATTAATTGTTATAGTAAGTCAATTTATTAGACTACAATAGAGTTGATTTTTCACGCTTTGATTTTCTTATTAAATTCGAATTGATTAAATATTTTTTAAGTTATTAAAATATATGTCCGCTGTCATTAAATGATTGGAGTTGCAAGAGACAAAATATGCAGCAATCAAGGTCATCTTTGAACTGTATCGAATTTCATGAAATAATGTGCTAATTAGTATTATGGAAACATAAAGAACAGCATGGTTATCTTACTTCTCTTCAGAAAAGAGACTAAAATATATAAAAGTTTCTTTTCTGAAATATTGAAATTAGAAAATTTTTATTAAAAATATAAGCATCAGAGGTGGACAAAGAAATTTTATATGGAGGAGATCAGAATTTTCATATTATTTCAAATCAAACAAAAATATATAAGATTTTCAATATTAATTTTGAAAATTTCTGGATATTGTTATACAGAAAGAATATTATTGCATTAATGAAGTCAATACTAAAACGTTATCTAAAAGAAATTCCGTTTCAAAATGTGGGGATCGGCAACCCTCCTTTCTTATTATGTCGTCACAAAGACGAAGAATGTGATGACGATGTTGTAATGAAATAACAAGATGTAATCGATATCGTTATTATTTCTTTCGTGGTAATAAATTTAAGATGCTATATTCAGGTGAATACAAAGTCTAGGACTTGACACCTGAGCTATTTAGAACCATCTGGAAGTTATGTAAAACAACCTTGTCCCCGGGAAAGGTGAGAAAAAAGTTAGCTGGATAAAAGAGCTAGGGCAACGAAAGTCGACGCTTTTGGTTCTGAGTCTTGACTCTGTTTAGTTTATCGCCTCCAGCTCCGTGTCTTTCCTTCTGATTTGAATACTAATTTGTATATCCTTCCAAATTACCGACTTGTACTACCTTCCGGATTACCTATTTGTACAACCAACCTTCTGGATTACTAAAAGAAGACTTTGAGGGAAGTTCGTTAGTAATCTTCATCTCCCGACCGTTTGCTGTGTTCAGTTCCGTCTATTAATTTGGACAAAAGACTTTTTAAAAAGAGACTAAAGACTTTTTACTGGGATTCGTCTTCGTGGATCGTCTGTATCGAAGATTGTTTGTATCAGGTATCTATCGCTGTTTGTCGGTATTCAAAACCTGTAAATAAAAATGTCTCTCTTGTTAATTTAATAAAGAAGCTGTTGAATTTACGTACAATGTTGTTCTCAGTCTAACTGCTGAATCGCCTCTGACAGTCATCCTTACTCACGCAATATCCGGTAGAATCGTTCGTAGGCTCAACGCCTGTTGATTCGACCATTCCGAATTTCCGTTTCCGGGTCCGGAAACCCCACAAAAAGAATGAAAGTGAAGTTTCATACATTATTGATAGTTTATTATCAAAAATTTTTAAATGTCAAGAAAAGCATGTGAAACATAATTAAAAATTCAGAACTTAATTTATTCTTTATTTTGATGTGGTCGTTCTTCATTTTCTGATTTTCTTGCCAATACGTGAAGAGTGTGACTAAAAGAAATAATTGTAATAATTTGAATTGTTGCTGTTTAATCGATTATAAATTTTAACATTCTGTCTTCTTAAATACAAACCTTCCTACAATTTCTCCTTGTGCTAAAGTATCCGTTAAATCCATGTCTTTAGTTTCTGGTAAGAAGAGCACTAGTACAGCTCCGATAAGAGAGATTACACCAAACAGTGCAAGTGGAAGAGCTCTGTGTACATACTCTGCCTAAAGAGAATATGAATTAAAACTTTAATAGCCATAATTTTAAATTTTAACTTTTACTCTCACTTACTGCTTCTTTCATGAAAGGAGCGGCGATTGCTCCTATTCTTCCCATCATGGAACAAGATCCTAAACCAACATTACGTACAACAGTTGGATAGATCTCCGAAGACAACAAGTACATAGAAGTAAACGAGACTGAAATACTAAATTTTGATATTACAGCTAGAGCAGTTAAAACAATAGGAATATCTGAAAATTAAAAAAAAAAAATTATGATGTACACATCTAATTTCTGATAATTTTTAAAGTTAATTAGCATACCTCTTGGAACTGCAATAGCTACAAGACAAGCCACACCAGTAACTGTCATGGCAGCAATTTGCGTGTATCTTCTTCCAATAAGTCGTTGAATATAATAATAAAAAATTCCTGCAGGTATTTCTACTAATGCAGCCAAGAAGAAGAACAGCAATACGTTGACTCCTATATCATCAGCCGAGAATGATAATCCATAAAACGATAAAACATTAGATATCCTGAAAGATATTTAGATTATTATTTTAAATATTTAGAATATAATTTATTGAAGAAATTTTAGTGATCTTAGAAATGTCTTACATTAAACAAGACAGTAATTTATTTTCCTCTGATTAAACATAAATAAAAAATTATAAATATTCAAAATAATACATGTTCCCATTATTTTGAATTATTATTTTAATCGTTGATACGTCAATCATTAAACAATGCCTACAGTATTGTTAATATTTTGGATATTATCATATAATGCACATCGAAATCGATTATTAGATATTACATGGAAGAAAATCATAATTTCTTACTTGCAAACTCCAGGAATTTTGATAAATGCAACTTTTCGAAGATCCATCCAATGAAAATTGATAGATAAAAAAGAACGAATGGAAATTGATACATAAAAATTGCAGATGAATTAATGGAAACTGATTTACAGGAAAACCTGTGCTAGTGGCCACCTGAACTAAGTCGCCAACCTGCAAGCCATGGCCATCTTAATATCCGCCAAAACATATTGCGGGATTTATAAACTGTGTAAAATGGCCATCTGCGTACCGTGGCAATGGCCAGTGATCTTTAATTTCGACATCTTGTGTGCAACAACTAATAGGTGGCCAGAAAATCATTTTTTGATCAGAAATGCCAGTTGGCCGTAGATCTTCTCTCAATTGAGCATTCTAAAGTGATAAACCATCCGAAAACAGATATTAACTAGTGATTTCTTTCCTTAGATTTAATTAACAATGCGAAATTGTGTCATAAACTTTGATGTTTAATAATGAAATTTGTAGCTTACTGTGTCTGGTGGCCAACCTGTGCTTGGTGGCCACAATCTCAGCCGCTGAAATCTGGCCACCTAGCAGAGGTTTACCTGTAAATGCAAAAGAACAGATGAAAAATTAATATAAAGACAAAATGAAACACTCATAAACTTGCTAATCTTATTGTAATTATTTTAAATGCTCTAAATTTCTAAAACATTTATTCCATAGTCATAATCCGCAGATCCCTGCTTCTTTCTTCAGACAAATAAATTGAAAAATATAGTTCAGTTATTAATTCTTAGATGGCGCCATTCTTATTCTTGACTTCACAATTTTCATAAAATATAAATACTGTATATATTAAGTCATAATTCTTAACATTTACAAAGTAACGATAAGAATTATCCATTCATTTAATAAAATTAATTTTACTAGCTTAAAATTGTTTGTAGCATATAATTCCAATTACTAAATTATTTTCGATTATTAATTTTTATTTCTTTAATAGTAAATCTGAAATAAATTTAGTAGAAAATTCATTTGCTTAAATAACTTAATTATTTAATTTAATTTAGCGAAGATGAACAGTTGTCAAATATGATATTTATGCATTTAACAATATCAGTAATTATTTACATTAAAATTATGAACTACGGTGATGGAAAATACCCAGGAGAACAGGATGAGCTCTTCTAGTATGGACTAAAAATCATATTATCTGATTTTTATACGTTAAAACTATAGAAATAGAGAAAACTTTTACGTATGAACATAACAATGAGAGATAAATCGATAACATATGTAAGATTTCTATACATAAGTATCAAAATAACGTTTGGCATATGGAATTAAACACTAAGTAAATGTATAAAATATTCAAGAATGTCTATAGTTCAAATCTAGCTTATAGTGGTTAATAATAACAAGAATTTTGGTTAGTCATTCTTTCAACGTTCCATCGACGTGATATCTTATCGGGGATTACGAAAGGTCACATATAGTGATCAGAAAAGTGGATAGTGACAGGGTGCTTAATAAAATAACAGATTTTTAAAAGCATTTATCAAAATAATTCAAAGAAGCATTTATTTCGTATTCTCTATTCATTTTTATACTTATATTTGATAACAAATAGTGTATCATTTATAATATGTATTGTATATTAAGAAGGCTAAATATATTTATTACTTTCTATTTTATTAATTTTTATCTGTTTATAAATACTATAAATAATTAAATGTATTATGAATATTTAAATTAAATGGGTTAAAGCATCACTTACATGATGACTTACCAAACAACGTATAAAATTAGACTGAGTCGTCTTAAATTAGGACATTTCATTATATCCAAAAATGTAACTCGCCTATTATCTTTTCCTTCGCTTTCCTGTAAGAAAAATTTTTTTTTAATATTTAAATTAAATGGGTTAAAGCATAACTTACATGATGACTTACCAAACAACGTATAAAATTAAACTGATTCTTCTTAAATTAGGACATTTCATTATATCCAAAAACGTAACTCGTCTATTATCTTTTCCTTTGCTTTCCTAGAAAATACTTTTTAATGATTATTTTGCAATCGTATAAGTAAAAATGTATACATTATAGACTAAACTTCTTTTACCTTTGCAGTTTTTATAGATAAAATTTTCAATCGTTCTTTTAAATTTTCGATTTTTATATTATTCCTATTTGAAGCCTTTACAATTATTTTTTCCGCTTCATCAACTCTTCCTTGAGAAAGGAGCCATCTTGGAGATTCAGGTTTTTTTTTATGATTATTTTGCAACGAATAAACAATATATATATATATACTGTAGACTAAAATTTCTCTTTGCCTTTGCAATTTTTATAGATAAAAATTTTTTTATGATTATTTTGCAACGAATAAACAATATATATATATATATATACTGTAGACTAAAATTTCTCTTTGCCTTTGCAATTTTTATAGATAAAATTTTCAGTCGTTCCTTTAAATTTTCGATTTTTATATTATTTCTGTTTGAAGCCTTTATAATTATTTTTTCCGCTTCATCAACTCTTCCTTGAGAAAGGAGCCATCTTGGAGATTCAGGAGAAACCCTACAGAAAGGAGAAGATAACATTAAACTTTACTTCATAGAATGCTTTTAATATTTTTAATTATTATTAATCTTACCACCATAAAGGAAGGATTATTACGTAAGGCAAAGCAGATATTAATTCCAAATAAAACCAATCCCTGAAGAGCCAAACAATTCCAGGAAGGATCATTTGTCCTAATGCCCATCCGAATTTGTCAAACAATCCTACTATGATTCGATATTCCTTTCCAACCACCTCCATTACTAAATATATAATATAATTTATTAATCTGTTAAAGAATATCTCCGAAAGAATTATAATAACGATAAATATAATACTTACAGAGTACATATATTATTAAAAATGTTGAAGCTCTTCCCAGACTGAGGAAAAATCGGCATATTGCAAACAACCAAAAGTTTTGAGAAAAGGTACAAATCATGCCAAAGAAAAATGTCCACGCTATACACATGTAGAAGATTGGTTTTCTTCCAAATCTATTTACAAGAAACATTTCGAACTTTAAATGTGCAGAGAATATTATAATAAATATTTAAAAATTACTAAAAGAATACTTACTTATCAGACAACTGTCCTGCACCAAAAACAGTTACCAAAAATCCAAAGAAATACATCGATTGTGCTAAAGAAGCCAGCCAAGATCTTTTACATACTAAATCCCACTAAAAGTTTTAAAAAGTATATTTTTGAAATAAATATTAATTGATATAATCTACTTCATGATGAAGTAGATTTAATGAATAATGCATTATTACCTTTTCAACTATAGTAGATTTGTAGAAAGAATGATCATAATCCCAGGACTTGCACGGTATTCGAGTCCTGTTAGCTACCATAGACAAATTATACATTTCGCATTTACTGTAAACTTTATTACCGTCATCAAATTCTAAGGGGAGGCTGAAATTTTTCCATTCTTCAGTGGTCATATTGGAATACTTCAACGGTTTCGAACACCAATGATCTACTTTTGGGGCCAAAAATACCATTCCTAAATTGTACCATGCGGCAGGAATATCTATATATACGACAGATATCATTAAAATTAATTGCCATTTTCCCCAATGCCCGATTAAGTCTGTTATATCCTCAGATTCTTCCTCTTCTTTATCACTCTGACTAAAAAAACGTAAGAATTGTAAGTTAGATTTATTAAATCGTATAAGAAATACGAACAAAAAAGTAAACTATTACATTCACTTACTTGTGCCTTTCATTGGGTAAATTATTCATAATTTAAGTCTAACATTCAATACTAAAATAGCCGAATGCTGCTTACTTTGATTGATAAAGAGAATATGATTATGTTATGCAATATATTTTGCGTACACTGTGATGACAGGATACGTCTTTCTACTTTGAAGACTTTGACCTAATTTAACATCCTAATAAAATTCTAAATAGTTTTATTTAAGAAACTTTTTGTACTCTCGTTCCCAGATTACATAAAAATATATAGTGACCGATTAATGAAAAATGTTAAAAAACTATTTAAGTAAACAATGAAAAGTTAAAATGCCAATAAATTTCTCAATGAATTTTTCTATCTATTATCTGAAAAAAAAATAGTTTTCGAAAGTTTGTTGTTTATACTTTAGAAATTCGAATTTTTTTTCTATAAATAAAATTTATTATATTACTGAAAATTTAATTAATTAATTTATTTATTATGAAAAAACTTACTCCCTCTTATACTTTTCTTTAAAAAGAAATATAACAGCGAAATATATTTAAAAAGTTAAACGTGTTTCGCTGTTATATTTATTAAATAAAACTTAAATAACTAATAGTAATATTTTAATAACTTATTTAAATAATAAGTAAAACTCGTAAGAATTGTAAGTTATATTTATTAAATCGAATAAGAAATACGAACAAAAATAAGTAAAATATTACATTCACTTACTTGTGATTTTCATTGGATAAATTATTCATAATTTAATTCTAACATTTACTACTAATATAGTTGAATGCTGCTTACTTTTGTTGATAAAGAGACTAAGATTAAGTTATGTAATATCTGTTGCGTATACTCTGATGACAGGATCGGTCTTTCTATTTATATACTTTGACCTAATTTAACTTCCTAATAAATTCTAAATTCCTAATTAATTACATTAAAAAAATAGTAATCGATTAGTAAAAAATATTAAACGACTATTTCAGTAAACAATGAAAAGTTAAATTGCCAATAATTTCTCAATGAGATTTTTCTATCTATTATTTGAAAAAAATAAAATAAAATAGTTTTCGAAAGTTTATTGTTTATATTTTAGAAATTCGAAATATTTTTCTCTATAAATAATAATAAAAACTTGCTATACTTTTAAACATCTTATTAAATAATCTGAGTTATAAAAAATGACAATAACAGCAAGAATAAAAAAATAATGTAGTTAGAAAATTATTAAATAGTTTCATCGTTGAATACGCATTTTTTCTACTATAAAATTTTTTCTTATTTTCCCTATAAAATGAATATTCGCTTTTTTATTTGTATAAATAATTTTATTGGATTTTTGTTTCTACTCTCAGAAGATATCATAAGTTATTTCTTTTGAAATATAAATTTTTTAATAGAGAAATTTAGAATGGCATATTTTTCACTATAAATGAGAATATTTTTAACAAAAATATACAGAAAATCGATACAAATATTATACTGCAAATGTTGACTATATTATGCTAATGTTATAATCATATTTTTAAGTAGACTATATTTAAAATTACGCTGACTATAAAGGATACTTTATATATTATAACAATGAAAAAATGATGAACTGTTTAATAAGAAACCAATTTTCAAAGTGCCAATTTTTTGCGATGCAAATGTAACCATTCCTATCATTTCTAATGTAAAAATAATGTTTAGTTTTAGATTTACAAGAAAATTGCTTGAACTCGAATCATAAAGATACGTCTTATATAAAAGAACACTAATTATCCGAATAATATGATATTTTTTCCCTCAAACTGTTTAACACACAAATTTCTTGTTCACATAGATTCATTCAAAGCAATTAATATATAGACAACACATTTTATTAAGAATATATAAATATTTATTCTAAGTACAATTCCATTTTAAAAGAGATAAATCATATATTAGAGAATAAGGCACAAAATTATTACAATTGAACAATATTTAATAAATTTTGGAGAAATAGCCGCTTAGAAGTATGTTATACTATATATATATACTTTCAATTCACAAGCCACTTCTGAGTCACTGTTGTTTACTATGTGGTGAAGCTAATTCAAGCCCTATTCTAGCCTTCTACATATGTGAATAGTAGAAGATAAGAGTCGAAGATCCAGGCTGTTAGATCTTGAATTTCTCTTTTAGATGGGGAAGAATTATTCTGAAGTAATTATAATAACGATATATGATTCTGTTTTAAATGCAATTCCACGGTTTCCACGGTCCTGCTGGAGATAGTAAACACGATAAGAATAATTGTAATCACAGCAGATATGGTTTCTAGGTTTGACCAATTTCCCAGACAATGGTAAAAAGTAATTTTAGGAATTACAGCTCAAATGGGAGATTGCTCCACACTTTTAAAACATTAGAGTATGAGTTTATTCGTTGAAATTCAGCATTTGAAGATCGTTTCTCTTTTATACTGATATATAAAAACTACAAACGCTTTTTAGCGCTTTTATTGTTAATTAATTTTTCTTGAGAGTTAGTTTTTCAAAAAATTTATAAAAATTTAACAAACGAATATTATTGTTTCCAAAAATAACAATAATATGATTCGCTATTATTATATTAATGACATTGTGAAGTATACTAGATTCTATTATTATATGTTATGATGTATCGAGCATCATTATGATCATGATAACATTCTTATAACTTATAGTAAAATCAGCATAAAAGTCTTACAGGATGATTCTGCAATCCCAAAAATATTTTATATGGATGAAAGATTTTGTAAGAAACTTCTATCACCATTCCACATTCAACATATTCTTTATTCTTTGCTTTAATTTGCCTGTTCTTCATTTTCTGATTTCTTGGCTAGTATATGAAGAGTATGGCTAAAAGTAAAAATGATCATGTTAATTCAACATACATAAGTGAATACATCAGAAAATATTTGATTGCTCGATGATTACAATATATAGCTTTCACTCCAGTTATATACATACCTTCCCACAATTTCTCCTTGTGCTAAGGTATCTGTTAAATTCATGTCTCTGGTTTCTGGTAAAAACAGCACTAGTGCAGCTCCGACGAGAGAAATTATACCAAATAATGCAAGAGGAAAAGCTTTGTGTACATATTCCGACTAAAAGAAAACAATTAACTTGAAACTTCAAATGATAAATACAGCTTTAATATATGTATTTTTGTTTACTGCTTCTTTCATAAATGGTGCAGCGAAAGAGAAATTATACCAAATAATGCAAGAGGAAAAGCTCTGTGTACATATTCCGACTAAAAGAAAACAACTGACTTGAAACTTCAATAATAAATACAGCTTTAATATATGTATTTTTGTTTACTGCTTCTTTCATAAATGGTGCAGCGATTGCTCCTATTCTTCCCATCATAGAACACGATCCTAAACCAACGTTACGAACAACAGTGGGATAGACTTCCGAAGATAATAGATATACTGAAGTAAACGAGATTGAAGTAGAAAATCTAGAAATTACAGCTATAGTCATTAATAATGCAGGAATATCTGAAATTGCAAAAAAGAAAATTATTAAATTTACGTAGAATATAATAATGAAGGTGCGTTCATAATATTTACGTTGTCAGAATCATAAATTTCATGACGTAACAAGAACTATAATCATTAATTACTGATCCATTATTACGCAATCGTGTTGTTTCTATTGTTATATGATTGGGATATAATGCTTTTATTACGTAATGTTTACAATACAATCATTCTTCGAGTTTTTTGACGTAACAATAATCCCAAATGATTGTCGGTTTTGTTTTCGAAAATTTTACGAAAAATACTCAGAATGGAATTTTTAATCTGGAAAATTATAACTAACTGCTTTCCAATGAAATTAAACTTAATCTACAAATTTCTGCAAAACTTTGAAACATAAAATTTTGCCAAAATCTCACCAGTATGAGAATCGATAGATGACATAATCGTAATGAGCAACTGCTTATCGTAAATATATACGAATGCACCAAAAACCGAACATATTAAATAATGATAATTTAAATAAATAAATAAAATTAATTAATTAAGTAAAATGAATTAAACACACCACTTGGAACTGCAATAGCCAAAAGGCAAGCTACACCAGTCATTGTCATGGATGCAATTTGAGTATATCTTCTACCGATAAATCGTTGAATGTAAAAGTAGCTAATTCCTGCGGGTATTTCTACTAACGAAGACAAGAAGAAAAATAATAATACGTCTATTCCAATATCATCAGCCGAAAATGACAGTCCATAAAAAGAAAAAACAATGGCTATCCTATAAAATAATTTTTTTTTTAAATAAAACAGTAAACAAGATATAATATAAGAAAATTAATGATATAATTTTAAAAATAATATATTTCTTAAAAATAAATTTAAACTGATAAATATATGCGTATATAATTACTATTGTTTAAACCACAATATTCTCATGGGATATTCTTTATCTGGAGGGCCACTAATAGAGCCATCACAAGTTGGTCCCATGGTGAAGTCAACCGAAGACTGAATTATGGAATTCAACGGAGAACGGAACACTTCTCGAAAAATTGGAGATGTGGGACCAAGATTTAATCCCCACACACGTGCGATACAAACGTCGAGAACAAGACGCAATACTCAGTTGTTGTGGTGAGAATAATTATCATCATAACAAAAGATGTATAATCTCATAGATTAGCACTTAAACTATTTGGTGTGATTGACTGGCAATTATTTTTTTCCAATGCTTCAAGGACAGGCATAAGATATCAAACTAGTCTCAAGAATCAAAGTTTAGGTATAAGCATACTTTCTTTACTTTATGTCTTCTGATGTCATCCAGTATGTTTATTATTATATAGCAGGGGTGGCCAAACTGCGGCTCACGATCCACATGTGGCTCTTTGGTACCTTCACTGTGGCTCCATATCATGAAAATATGAAGCAAATATTTATTTAAGTTAAACAAATTACAGATATATTATTTTTTTATCTATTATAAAAAGTAGTATGCATCTGAAATAAACAATTTTTGAAATCATTATTAAGATTATCTGAAAAACTGATGCTGTTCTCATTGATCCAGAAAGAAAATGGGGCTCTCAAGTATTTGAGATTCTCCAATGTGACTCGTAGTGACATGAAGTTTGGCCACTCCTGTTATATAGTCTTTGATTGGCATAATGCCTATGAACTATAAATCTACAACATACTAATATTATGCTTCTGAAAATAGACAGTTCCCTGTTGGTTCATGGACTGGTAATGATCTGTGAATCACAGTTTCATATGGCACTGCCATAGATCACATTTTTATAGTAAAATCAATTGTTAAAAATATATCAGTATGAAAACAATTGAATTCAGTATGGTGTAAATTTTGTGACTTACACAGTGCAAAAGGCTAGGAAGGCCTTTGAAATAAAGTTTATTTTGCATTTAATACAAATAACAATTATTGCATTTAAAAAATATTTATATTTATTAGTAATAAAGGAATTATTAATTGAACTTTTTTTTCGTTTTCTTTTTGTATTTAGTAAAATTATGTTATAATGGAAATGATGAGAATATTTTAAAGTTTGAAATAAAGATATGCTGAAATGTTTGAAGTAGTGAAAGCAAATTTATTATTACTCAGTAGCTGTAATTATTAAGAAACAATTTTATAAATTTTTTTTGCTACTTTGAAAATACGAAGGAATGATTTAATTCCAAGTGCCTAACTTCTATTTGTAATTACAGTATGTATCTCTGATCAAAAAAATAATCGTCTAGATGAAAATATAAGACAATGGCCTTATAAATATAATTATATTATGGCCATATTGGCTTTATTTATATAAGGCAAATATATAACGCATGATTATATCATTGATGTAATCACAGAATAATATCTATCTTTATAATTGTTTTGTTAAATATCAGAAAAGATAGTTAAAAGTAGCTTTTACTTCTGGATGTTATGCTAATGCTGGAATATCATAAAACAATTACCTAGATTCTATAACTTTATGGTAATAAAAACTACTGTAATTGAAAAAATACTTTAAAAATTTTTGATTTCTAGAATTATAGTATTTATTGGAGTAAAAAAAATTGTCAGAACTATATACTATATTAATGTAACTAAATATTTTAATAAATTTTTGTATAGTAGAGTAACCAAGGTATTTCGTTGTCTGAAGCATACCAGAATTTTGCAGCATCTTTAAAACATTACTTTCTAAAATTCATTTTTATAAATTTTTCTCTATTGTGAAAGATTTTTTTGCGATTAGAAATGTAAAATAAAAACTTTGGCAGCATTTTCTTTATTTTTACTATTTATTTTTACACTTTGTTTCCTATATCTATGTCCGATGCTAGTCCCATAAGCTGGGTCTGCATGCATCTTGTAAACCAGCATTTTACAAACTTTACTTTGTTTCCTATATCTATGTCTGATGCTAGTCCCATAAGCTGGGTCTGCATGCATCTTGTAAACCAGCATTTTACAAACTTTTTTTTATTAGGAATCTCATTTTGTATACTTAGGATATGTGATAAATCAGAGAGAGAAACTCTGTGTGAATTATGTTCATTTATTCGTTACTGACCAATGCTACATATTTGTTATGGATGATACATGTTTAAGTGTAAAGAAAAAAGAATATTTTTCAGAAAAATTTTATAAGCTATATTCCGAACATTTTTATGCAATTTTTTATTTGTCATTGATTCATTTTATTTTGTAACCTGCAGTTTGAAAATCTAATTCTGTTCTATCAATATTTAGTAAAATGCAAATTGCGACTATGAATATCTTTCAGAAAAATTTTATAAGCTATATTCCGAACATTTTTTATGCAATTTTTTATTTGTCATTGATTCATTTTATTTTGTAATCTGCAGTTTGAAAATCTAATTCTGTTCTATCAATATTTAGTAAAATGCAAATCGCGACTAATATAAAAAAAAAAAAAAAATGTAAATTATCAAAGTGCATTGTGCAGATTCATAGTAAGATTTACATACATTATAACGAATACTGCAGCCATTTGCAACTAGCTATGTGAGAAAGAATTAGTGGAAGGATGCGATGAATGCATTTTTTTGGAGAAGAATGCATGTTCATTCAGACATTACTGAATTTGACATTTTTGGAAATCGCAATAACTATAACATTTTCGTTAAACTTATGTAAATTCCCCATAAAATTTTAAGGATCAGTTTTTTAAGTCGTAATATAGTTCTTATTGTGTGTGGTATACAAAAATGTTTGAAAACGCTCTCTAGACTTGTTTTCAGCTTTAACACTTTTGCCATAATATTTTGATCTAATCGATGGGGAATCATATTGTCAGCAATAATACAGTCGATTCTCCTATTCGCGGTAGTTATGTTCCGTAAATTCTTCTCAAATACTGAATTAGCGAATAGTGAACCATTGTGCCTATGGGAAATATAGAGTTAGGTTCCTTGTAAACCTTTCTTCCCAACATTTTCATCCTTGCTTTATGTGTGTTTTTTTGTTTAAAGACACACCCAACATTTTCATACTTAATTTGTATGTGTTTTTCTGTTTACAGACACCCTATTTAATATGTATTACATTACTTACAAATAATTACAATATTTACAGTGTATAGAAGTAAATACAGTTTTATAATTACAGTAATCTTTATTTAATTTTTGAAAAACATTAACTATGTAGTAAATAAAATCTTATTTTTGATGTTGCAAGATGTTTGAGGTGACAGCTGACACACTGTCTTTCTGAACCTCATTGAAAAACTGCGTCAGCCTTATCTGCATCGCTTTTTGTCTCGGATCTTCTAAAATTTTGGTGTAAGGAGTAAATGCGCAGGAAGTTAGTCACCTAAATTTGAGGCTACATTCAAATATAGGGTCACATTCTTCTATGGGATCTGCGGCCGATATGAACAGGCTTTTTGGCCTACCTGCGGTCTATGGAATGAGTAAGGATAAGTAATGAGAAATTTTCCGGCAAACCGATTCAAAGACTACATTTGATAACAAACAACTACTTTTTTCTGTTACCAATGACACCCTTTCTCTCTCTATGGAGAGAAAGGGTGTCATTGGTAACAGTATTTTCGCCGCTCAGCAGGAGTCCGCGAATAATGATTTTGTGGTTACAAATAAATTTTCGCGAATAGTCGAATACGGAATACGCGAATAACGAGAATTAACTGTATATTTATTAATATAAAGATTACCAAACTTTTTCGGAAAAAGAAAGCATGGACAATTTTCTAATGAAGGCGGGCCGGATTAGAATAGATTGAGAATTTTCGTTGATAGACGAGAATTCGTTTTCTAAAATGTTATTGGTGAACTGGAATTAATTGTGGACAGCCCACGTTGTTTTATAATCATAACGATAGATATTTTGGGAGATTTTGACCCACTATGTTTTAAAAATGGTAAGTCCCGTACATAATTATGTCACTATACCCGGTTTTATTTTAATTTCCAAAGAAAATAATCTGCCATTAATGACAAAAAATATTTATTTTATGTTTTAATACGTACATTAGAAAATCGTATAAAAATCATTTTATTTCAATTTTAAATAATTTATAGCGTACCGGATGCCACCATGTTGTGACGCAGATAAACGTCATCGAATTCTTCGACGTAATAATCGACATGTAAAGAAATGATGGCGTTTTGCGATTCCTGAATTAAACAACGAAGTATTTTTAATTGAATAACATTATTAATTAAATTGAGGATATTTATAATAATTTTTAATATTTTCCAATTGTTGTTTAATTTCTATCTGTGTTTTATATGCATAAAACTTCTTTCATAAGAATCTTAGGGCCAGATAAGGCCCCCGGGCTGTAATTTGAGACTCTACTGTACTAATATACTGTATAGTACAGGTAAACTTGTGCTAGGTAGTCAGCTTTCGGCGGCTGAGATTGTGGCCACCAGACACAGTTAGCTATAAATTTCTTTATTCAATTTGAGACTCTGTACTGTACTAATATACTGTATAGTACAGGTAAACTTGTGCTAGGTGGTCAGCTTTCGGCGGCTGAGATTGTGGCCACCAGACACAGTTAGCTATAAATTTCTTTATTAAACATCAAAGTTTAAAATACAAAATTTATGAGAGTTTCACATTGTTAATTAAATCTAAGGAAAGAAATCTGTTTTGAGGATTTTTCACTTTAGAATGCTCAGCTGATAGAAGATCCAGAGACAATTTGGCATTTGTGATCAAAACATGATTTGCTGGCCACCTAGTAGATGCTGTACGCGAAGTGCCGAAATCAAATATCAGTGGCCATGGCCACGAAACACAGATGACCATTTTACACATTTTAAAAATCCCGCAATATGCTTGGGCGGATATTAAGGTGGCCACCTGAGCAATCTAGCCACCTTAATACAAGACAGGTTTTCCTGTATAATAAATCAATTAATTCGACTTCCACAGAAAATGCGAGGTTCGGGACAACTAATATTTTTGATGCCCTTCAAAAAAAAAAAAAATTGACAAATATACAGTGATAGGTGTACAAGAAAAGCCAAAACATTGATAGAGAACTTCAAATTTTGACGAACACTGAAGCTTCAATAGTATAAAAATATACAAATACATTTTTTCTAACATTGATTTATAAATTGAGGCCCCTAAAATCGTGAGGCCCGGGCCAGCCGCCCCTCTCTGATAGCCACAGTATATACATACATATATTGGTATTTTTCAGTAGCATTTTTCTGTTGAAAATAATAAAGCTTTATTTTAATTTTTCTACGATCAATCTCAACGTTTCCGTTCATAGTTTAATACGATAGTACTGTATTTAAGTCGTAATGCATAAATTGTAGAAATATTATTTACTCAAGCTTTTAACTTATTAATTCTCATTTGAAGCATGCTACTTTGTATTTTTACAATTTCATGAACTCATATATATTATTCTATTTTTATGAAGATTATTTTCGTTAACTTATTAATTCTCATTTGAAGCATTCTACTTTATATTTTTACAATTTCATGAACTCATATATATTATTCTATTTTTATGAAGATTATTTTCGAATAAAATAAATTAAATTTACCGGACATAATTTCGAAAAATCGATGACAGAATTTTCAGTTAAATTTTTCAGACTATAAAACAGGGGGGCCTTATGTGATCAACTTGAAGTGTATTCATTTGAAAAATAACTCGAGAACCAAACATTTTCTGACATTAAAATTTTAGCAGACAATTCTATAATTTCTAAATTATATTCCTATTTTGCTTAAATGTGTTCACAAAAATTGATCATAGTTATTTTCTACCGATAAGAGCTCTTATCTTCGTTTTTGTTTTGTTATGGGTTATGTTGTCGCAAATATTTTCTTCCAGTGTAATCTTGACTCATTTAAACTGAAGCTGTTAACGTTTTATTTTCTGAATTTACATATTAAAAATCATACGTAAGTAAAAACTTCGATGTAGATACTAATACACCAGAATTTATGTACGGTACTTAAAACAGAAAATAAAAAAATAATGAAAATCTATAGTCTCTTCAAATTGATATTCACCAGTTTCCTTTATTTATTTAAATAATAATAAAAATAAAATTATTTATATTAGCATATACAACTGAAACAAGGATGAAAATCGCGAACGGTAACATTGATTGGAGCATTAAACACAGGAATTTATGGCATTCTAGTTGGTAGCGGAAACATCGATCTTAATTTAGTATACGGTTTTGAAATACTATAGTAATTAACAAAATTCTTTTTTATTTTTTTGCACACGAGATATGCCATTATTTACATTTAAATGGAAGAAATTTAGTGGATATAAAAAAAAATAAATAAAATAGAAATTTTATAAACGAATAGTAGTATATGAGATTAAAATTTTCTTAGATTTTTATTAAATAATAGGAGTAATTGAATGATTCAATTTTTTAAAATTTCCGTCAGCTAGATTAAACTTGCGGATATGTCAGAAGATTGGCTTATGTGTAGATTTTCATTAAAAATTTATTGCTCAATGTCTCCATCATTACAAGTATTTTAAAACAATAAATATAATTTTATAGCTGTAGTCAGCTAATTTGCCACTTCTGTCTCTTGTCAAAATCCATTGGTGCAAAGACGCGTTTAGGCCGTGTTCAATGTGCAAGCGACGCGATGCGATACTATGAGCGAAAAAAACAAGCCAATAGACATAACCCCGACGCGTCCCACGTGTATACCGTAGCGCCGCGTAGCATCGCCTGCTGTAGTTCTGAAGCTACAAGCCAATAGACATAACCGCGACGCGTCCCACGTGTATACCGTAGCATCGCCTGCTGTAGTTCTGAAGCGACAGAGGCAAATTATCATGGCTATAGTGTTTGATTCAGAGGTTCTAATAATCGAAATTTATAAAAAAAACATATATTATGGAAAATGAGTGATAAAAATTATCATAATCGCATTTAGGGGGACGATATTTCATTATAGATGCTACAGAAGCGCTCTATATTATGGAAAATGAGCAATAAAAGTTATCATAATCAGCATTTAGGGGAACGATATTTCATTATAGATGCTACAGAAGCGCTTCAGACAGTCGCTCATAGCGTAGTATCGCATCGTATAGCGTCGCGTCGCTTATACGTGGGACACGGCCTTAAGGTTCTTTTATACCAAACGCAAGCGTTAACGTCATATGTCCCGCCACTTTTGCGCTAAGTGGTTAATCATGGATAGACACATGGTTCAAAAGAAGTGGAGCTATGACGAAAGCGCGCGCAAACGTTAACGCTTGCGCTTGGTGTAAAAGAGCCTTCAGACTCACTATTTGAGTTCATTGTCTTTAAAAATGGAAATTTCTTAAGATTAAAATCTGTATTCCCGTACTTAGCTTAAATGAAACACGAATGAGAAATTACAATTGTTTTAATTAAAATATGCAATTTTGAAGGTAGCGATGTTAAAAATAGGTCCTACTAACGAAGTGCTTAGTTTTTTCTATGAGTAATGGATCTTTTGTGAGAACTGTTTTCTAAATATTTAAACCGTAATAATCATGGACCTGCAACACGCTTCTAATAAATCTTTATGGACGTTTGCTTTATTGCAATGCAACCCACGGTAAATTAATCAATATTTTCCCAGCATTATCCGAACTCTCCCGGTCCTCTTCGTCTCCGATAACGTTTTTCGTAGTTCAATTTTTTCGGGTCTACGGCGAATCTTTGACTCGATGCATTATGCCAGATCGTGTTACTCTGGTGAAGTAATGTCTTGTCTAGTAGCAGTCCGCGTCAAGTTTGGACGATTTTTTTTCCTGAGCGGGTAAAAAGCAGTCGTCACCTTATTAAATTTCCCCTTATTCCACAGTAAACAGTCGGAACAATTGTTAGAAATTTTTAACAAGAAAATGTCCCAATTACAAGAAAATAGGGAGTTGTAGTTAATAAGCGTGATACGCCCAAGAAGAATAATGTCAAAACTTATAACAGTTATGTTATTATGTGCACAGATAAGATAGTCCAAATGCCATTTAAACATAATTTTACTGTCAGGTGATTTTAAGTGCTGAAAACGGCCGATGGGCAGTTCTATTTGTGTCCATATGCATCAAACAACGTCCATATAGAAAAATAATAGAAATGTCTAATTATGAGGATGCAACAAAACACTGATAATTACGTAAAAATTTATTCGAAATGTAAAATCGGATATTTTCCGTGAAAAAAAGAGAAATATGAAAGCGAGTGAGAATGGTACAATTGCAGAAATTTATCTTATCAAGTGAAAATTTATAAAATAGAATAATTGATGATGATACTGTACTGTACTAAACATCTACATGGACTGGAACTAACGATACAGTGATGATAGCGTCCTGTCACAGGAAATAACCGAGTAGAACGACAGGGGATAACCATTACTATATAAACAAAAATGATTAAAACAACCAAAAATATATCGCGTACGTCCGACGTAATATTAAAATATCGATAAAAATTTTAATATGGAGTTAGATTTAAAATTGTATGACTAGGTTAGTAGACACGAATATTCAGGAGTGCTCTAGAGAGAATATTAGCGCTCTACAGCTACCTGAATTCAGCTAACTGTAATTTTATACAAGTCGCTAAATGTTTCATGAACAAGATTAATTTTTCTTCAAAATAAATTACACTGCAAACTAAAAATTTTGTCGAAACCATTTTTGGCATATCGGCAACTAAATTGCTACAATACTGCCACAGGCTTTTCAACTGGTGTTGCCAGGGACGTACTACAGGCGCTCCAGGCCCAAAAATTAAATCTGGTGAAAAGTTTTTAAGAACGACTTTTACGAAATCTTCAACTTTTTCTTCAAAAAATTACGATAATATCAAAATTAAGATACTCGAATAGATTATGCAAATAAAAATCGAAACAGTTTTTTCCTTAATTGGTCTTACTAACTACTGATTGAGTCTGTATTGTTAATTTATTAAAAGTATAGATTCAGCCGGTAGTAGTATTTCGTGCTGGTATCAAGCGGGCAATGGAATTACTTTTAAATGTATAAAATGGTATATTTCTTCGCTGTCTTTTATCAGTACTTTACCTGGACCCCAGTAATTGCATTTATACAATATATGCATATTTTTACTCTGAGGGCTCGCAATTTAATAGCGCCTAGGACCACGAGAAGAATGAACACGGCGCTGGATGTTGCGAATTATATACAAAATCATTTAGTTGACCTGAGATTTTATGGGTGTCGACCACGTGGTAAAGCAGTCGCTCACTACTATGGAGGATCCGAATTCCATATCCAGTTTTTGGGAGAGTTCGGACTCATCTCATCCTTCATTCTTCCTGTTGACTCCATCATGGGTATTGATAGCGCCTGTGATAAGCTCTAAAAATGGTCACTGCAGAAAATATCTCATATGCAATTCGGTGACGTAATTCAAATTAAGGACTAGAACCAATAATCGACGGAAAACGTGGACGGAAGTTTGATGTTCCGTTTCAGTTTTTGGATTGACGCGTTGATATGCAATCCTAAACAGAAAATGGTGCCGAAGAAGAACATCATTGTGTTATATTTTTTTTGTTTACTTGTTTTAATGGCGGAAAGGTTCAGAAAATTTTTAAAAATCGCTAAAAAATATGGATTTAATGAGTTTATTACCCATATTTTTTAGTATATGGTTGCCAAGATGCAATAATATATCGTGGTTTCTCATAATTTTTCATTATGATTTTCTGATTTATATTTTCAGCCGCCGTTATGTTTAAACTGAACGCGTTACTAATGGTAACAATGTATCGTTATTCATAAGCTAGCTTCTCATTGATCAAATTTTTGCCGTGTAAAAAAACTTCAAATTTCTGAATTCTGTACCATCGTCTTCGACGCAAAAATGACGTCATTCTGTCGTTTCATCGACAGTTTCGTCGTCGCCGCACTTGAGAACCAGACCTGATCTAACGTGGCTTCGTGGAAACAGTTCAGTTGGCTATATCTCACAAGAGATTTGGCCAGTACGGACGTACCGATACAACCTATTACGGACTAAACTCCTTCCTTTAACTTTCCGGTTGTTGAGGGATTGGTCACGTAGAAAAGCTTCAATTTTCTATCCAACATCCTTAGAAAATTCTGGGATCCCGGATTCCCAGAACTAGCTGACCTCTCAACCGTGTGCAGGGCTTATTTTCGCCCTTAATGATCAACAGATTGAAAAGTGACGTCATCTGTTTATAAATTCCAATTGACCTGTTTAAAGGATGGAGTTCAGTAGGTCGGGTCTAGATCTATTCCGAAAAATGGGAGATGAAATATATTTCAGATGACAAGCTTTATTCTGTGGCCATTTAGTCGGCGAAAATGCTCCAGTTTTTACTCAAGAGAACCGAAAATCGAATCCTATCATTCCCCGAATTCTGTAAATTTTTCAAGAACTGGCACCAATCTTCACCAGAAACAATAAAGGTCGGGTGACACTCGAAAAATTTATATGAAGTTCAAGTCTCTATCCTCACGGTCCAGTTAACTTCCACGGATGTGGGCAGTCTGAGGTGTGGCCTATATTGGCCCGGCCACTCTATAAGCATCATTGATTGATAAATGTTAAAATTATTTATGGACAGCATTGATAAAACATCCTCCGTGGAAGATTTAGGTAGGTAAAGAAGGATTTGGCATCAACGAAACTTGTAAGGAGGAAGGGGTAAAGATCGGCGAAATAAAACTGAAGCATTATGTGGGAAGATGTAAAAAGGACAATTTATCGATTTTACATTTATAACCTTAATCCTAGAATACATTATATAGACAAGTATAACGTAACATTATGTGGACCTGTCGATATTGACCGATGGATCTATCTGATGCTTCGACAGTTTAATTATGAAGAACATTATTCTTTTATGGCATTTTAATTAGAATTGTGTGCTAAGATCTGAACGTCCAGCAGCTCTTCCTCTTGAGAATTATGTTACTGGTCTGTTTCATTCAAGCAAGAACAGATTGCGGGAATAGATGGACGATGCTTGTTTATTCTAGAACATGCGATCACTTCTCTGTTTCTCTGCCAAACAAGCAGAACATCAATTGTTGCCTGTAGTAGTTCTGTATAGCATTAACTAAAAAATATATGCTCACACATAAGTTTAATTCCCTAAAAATCAAACAATGATCTTGCTCCGACTAAATAAGCTCTTAGAACAAGCGATACTGTACTCTGCTGCAGTCCACACCAATTGGTAAACGCTGGAATGGCTACGTTACTCCTATCAGACTGCTGTCTGGGATTCAGACCGGTAAAGCGCTGGATCGATAACCGATGAATGAGACTGATAAATAAGCTTAAGTTTGGGAATTATACTTGGACTATCATTATTCCGATCGGAATGGGCCACACACTATTGGTTTTTTAATGAAATATTTCTTTCGGAGCTGAATAGAAACTGACTGCGCTTTACTAATATAAGAGAAAAGGTACGGAAATAAAGTTGAGAGAGATAGCAACAAAATTCAAAAGTTGGTAAGAATTGAAAGATATAGGCCTAGGAATTTTAAGAATGATAAAAGATGGAGAGCCCCTTTTTTAAATATAGGAATATAAGACGAAAGAATTGCTTAATCGAATCTTAAAATATAAAAATCGATGGCAAAGAATTAAAATTTCTATTCATATCACTAGAGATGATTTGAATGGCTCTGATTTATGAAATCTCCCTAATTATTCCGACATAAAAGTATGTTTATTGATGGGAGAAAGTGACGAAGATGGAAACGTGGTCCGATTTGGTATCGAATGACTATCGCTTTTTCTTTTTTCTGGTTTTTGGGAGGTCGTATCTGCAGTGTGGTACTTCGGGACATCTTTCATTCCCACTGCCGGACAGGGTGCAGTCGGGCGTGGCCCACAACTTGTCGTCAATCATACCGGTTATACCGACCGACCTCGCTATACGTAAACAGACCGATCGACCGGCCCGATTCGTCGACCATTATTACGTATAAAACGTGTCACTTAAAATCGCGCCATTTCTAATTTTTTTATTTCTCGTACGTAGTGGAAATAATCTTACATTTATTCGAGTGTTTAGAACGATTTCGAACTGGAAATCGGCAGAATAATAATAATAATTTTTCTATGCGATCTACCGAATATATTATATGGGAATAAGTTCTATAGAATATTCTCTACGTGTCCATTAATAGAATAATAATAATAATTTTTCTATGCGATCTATCGAATATATTATATGGGAATAAGTTCTATAGAATATTCTCTACGTGTCCATTAATAGAAATCTGTTGAGAGCCCCGGGCGGGGAAAGACTATTTGGACTCTACTGATAAACAAGACTTAAGAAGTGCCATTCTTTGTCAGGTGGTTGGCTAGTGATGATCTAGTCGTGTAAAGATGGATTCTGATTTTTTTCTATATACTGTATAGATAGAAATGGTCATTTTTTACTTTTCCGGATGTGTTCTTCGGAACAAAAAGAGAATTTAAAAATGAAAATCGGAGAAGAATCATCTAATACGTTCTTTCTGATCACTAATTTTAATTTCGGAAAGATATTAGTTGTCTTTCTACACGATTTTGTAGATCAACCGATGGCGAATTTCTCTGTTGTGATAACCAACCTGGTCCACTTGAAGGTAAGAAAGTGCGACCGACTCGCCACCTTCGGAATGGTGAAAGAGAGAACGTTTTGGCCCGATTATAATCAAAATTCCTTCTGTTTAATATTTTGGGCAGACTTTCCAAGCTAACTAAGCTGGTTCCCGGGACAGTGATTGGGAATCGGGATCTTTTTCTGTTTAACGTTTTCCATTCCTTTCATAGTAAAATAAAGGATAAAATTATATAAATAGAAATGGGTTTGGGCCGAATTTGGCGATTATCCTTTTTCGGTGGGGGTGAGCTTCTTTATAAAAATTGGTGGTCTTTTAAGTCCAACGCCCACCCTACGAGAAGGTAAACGCCCCGCTCCAGTCTAGAAACGGATCGATGACGGAGTACGCCACTTGGCCCCGTGCCAGAATGTTTGGCGGGAAACGATTTCCTACCCTATGCTTTTCCTCGGCCTCTACCTCTTCTAGGATAATTTTACTTTTTTTTTTTTTTTTTTTTTTTTTTTTTTTTTTTTTTTTACCTCTTCTAGGATAATTTTTTTTTTTTTTTTTTTCGTCTCTCCTCTCTCTCCCTTCGACCCATTAGCCCGCTACGGAAATTCTTCCGAGTTTTCATTTTTCTCTCTCTTTTTTTTTCATTGGATTTTAATGCCCATCCCACCATTCCCACCCTAACCTTTTCTTTCCGAATTGCGGTCGTCCGAGTGAAATGGTTAATTTATTCTGTTCTAAATGATTATTGTCATCGCTAGATGGCGACACCGTTCAATAGGAATGGGCGTTTTGCGGCTCCACTTCCTCATTCCCCATCCCAATATTTTACGAAAAAAATTTTTTTTTTATATTATTGTTTTGTGCCGAATTGTACTGCAAAAAATTTCGCTTTGCGCTGTGAAGTTTTTAAGATAGACCTCGAAATTGGTAAAACGAACTATTGGAATATTTTTCTGTCAGTTTTAGCTAGAAGTTACTGCTTATTAAAACTTAAATTTTATTGATTTAAAAGCTTAAACTTACAAAATTTTTTTTATATTTTGTGTTCTGAAATTCTCCGAGAAATTTAAATTTGAATTTCATAAATAGATAAAGGTCACTTCTCGATATAATAGGCTATCAGAGGGGCGGCTGCACCGGGCCTCACGATTTTATGGGGCCTCAATTTATATAACTCAATATGTTAGAAAAATATATTTGTGTATTTTTTTTATGCAGTTCGAGCTTCACTATTTGTCAAAGTTTGAAGTTCTCTATGTTGTAATGTTTTCGCTTTTCTTGTACACTTACTCTGTATATTTGTCATTTTGAAGGACCTCAAAAGTATTAGTTGTCCCGGTCTCGCATTTTGTCTGAAAGATCCTGATTAAATGCATATATATAAGTATAATGTACATTGATAAAAAAAACGTAGTAATAATGAAAAAAATCGGTGGAAACACGTATTTACCAGATTTTTTTCTTCTAGTACTAATATAGAGGATATTTCTAATGTTTTTGCTTTTCTTGATGGAAAAAATATATTTACGTAAATCTTTATATTGGCAATGATTAGATAACTTGTTTTTCGGTAGACGAATGTTAATGTAGTAAATTGAATGATATATTTTTTTTTATTAATTTATAATAAGAAAAAAAGGTTAAAATTAATGGCGTCATATATTCAATTTTTATTTTAGTTGTATTTATTTAATTATTAATAAAAAAAAAATTATCACTTCAATTTACTATGTTAACATTCGTTTACCGAAAAACTGTTATTCAATCGTTGCCAATAGTATTTACGTATATATTATTATTATTTAGTATTCTACTTTTCTGTTTTTAAGAAGGGCAAAATTTATTCGTGATCATATATCGTAATTTATTTACAAATTATTAAAATACACTAATACACACAGACCACTTTTGCCGAAAATATATGGTCGGCCTGATGGCAGTTTTGGCTTTCCATCCTGGAGGATTCGGGTCCCACATCTCCAGATTTTCAGGAGGAGTCCGGGCCTGGCTCGTTGAACCCCATCCTTCAATCATCCGGTTGGCCCTATCATGGGATGTTGGCCAACCTGTGATGGGCTCTATAAGTAGCCGCCGCCAGATAACGAATATCCCATGAGGATATGGCGGCTTAACATAACTAGCCTAACCTTTTTGAAACACCCTGTACATTACATATGTACTTGTTTGCAATATATTTTTAATAAACAGTGAAAATTTTAACTGCTAACTCTATTTTAAAATCGTAATTAATCTGTAATTTATAGGGTCGGACGGATGGCCGCGTGGTAAGGCTGAAGTCACACGAACCACAACAGAACCATGCCACAACTACAAAACTGTGGTTGCTTATGTACGGTCGTGAATTATAATTATAATTAATATAGAAACGCATAATCTAACCCAGACAGACCACTAAACTGAAGTCGGTTTCAACAGCTGTCGCAACTTGTGGTCGATAGCATTCAGAGGCTGGCCAACACCCATGAGGAGATCAGCCGGATGGTTGAAGGATGAAGTTTAACCGGCCAGTCCCGGACCACTCGTGAAAACTGGAGGTGTGAGATCATGATTTGAACCCGGATCATTCAGGGTTGTAAGTCACAGCTTTACCACGGGCCATCCGGCCGACTAATTGATTTTTGGTAGTGTCGATATTTTTCACATTACAGATGAATATAGAAATAATGCTATCACTTCGATTCAAACATAAAAATACTTGCAAAATACATTAAAATAAGTATCAAATTTGTATATCCCAGCATAAAAATTCAGGAGATACGCACTGGTACAATCGTACCGGTTGTAAAAAATATTTAAATACCTCTTTACCGGTTGATAAATGAACAATATCTTCAAAAATTTATCGTTATTTATGAAGTTTTCAATAAAATTCGGTATAGGAAGTGATTGAATGTCAGTTATTGAATGTTCTACGTGTGTTTGAAGCATGACTGCGGAACTTCGGTTATGTATGATAATATCCGTGTATATGACTGGAGTAAGAATGTGGTGTAAGGATTCACAAACAACACTTAAAAATAACAACAGTCACACGAAGATATTCATATTTGAACATTATCCGATCGTCGCATCCTCACATTTATATATCAGGCAGTTTCACTCGACATATCACGACTACACAACATATATACGTGTTTCCCAAAAACCAACCTCTGGGTCCACGTCCCGGTAGATGGAAACGCTCAATTAATAGTCATTAATTGGCGGCTGAAGAGGCTCTGGTAACATTTAATGTTAATGTCCAAATGTTTAAAGGCTGAACTCACACGAACCACAGAACTACACCACGACACAAAACGGTGGTTGCTTGTGGACGGTCTGAATTATAATTATATTAAATATAGAAACGCAATAATCTACTCAGACGATCAACTAAACTGAAGTCGGTTTTAACGGCTGTCGCGACTTGTGTCGATATCATCCACAAAATTGTGGTCGTCAGTGGTCGAGCACAACTCACACAGTGCGATACAAAAGTATCTTTGTTAAAAAGTAATGGGAAAAATGATTAAAAAATAAAAATTCCATACTTTCTTTGACTGAATTAAACTAATGAATTAATTTCCTATTTTATAGAACAAATTAATGTGAAGTGTTTTTCTATAGCTTTCTACTCAGCGCCCTTACAATTTTTTTCAAAAAAATCTGTTCATCCATTTTTTAAATGAATTCAAATGAGAGCTAGATACTTCGTGAGAACTCAGTTTTCGACAAATTTTGCCAATTTGAATATCCTTCCGCGATTGACTTCTTTCACCGGAAAATAACTCGCAGCTATCCCCCTGTGGGTATTGGGGGTTAGAATATACCCACCGTCTGACCCCGCGTGTCGTAAAAATGTAGTCAAATCGAACAGAGCTAATGACAAAATTTTTTTTTGTGAAGATCTTTTTGTCATACCTGTACTATATTCAGTTTGAATAATTAAAATGGAAAATTCTGAAATTAAATACGTAATTATTTTCTTTCAAATATTGAAACGAAAATCTTACTAAATTAATTATCTATGTCAGAAAAATTATGTAAATAATAATAATAATTATTTAAATTATTAGGAGAATTCTCTGTAGAGGAGAGGGAGTATAATAATGGTGAATATGATGAAAACTATTGTTACATAAAAATAGCATTTTATCAAATATACACCATTTTTTATAAGATAAATTTTATAGTATATAATTAGTTTTTTGATTATTGCAAGTGTTTTAATAGAATAAAAATCAATTGAATAAAATTGGAAATATTTTACACCATTTTCTATAAGATAAATTTTATAGTATATAATTAGTTTTTGATTATTGCAAGTGTTTTAATAGAATAAAAATCAATTGAATAAAATTGGAAATATTGCGATTTACCGACCAATAGCAGCCGACAGCGCTTCCTGCCAATCAGCAATCGGTAACGGATTGCGCATATATACGCGCAATCCCTTACCGACTGCGCATAAATTGGAAATATCGTATTATATATATATTTCCAACTATACTTGACGACAGCATCGGAAGTCATTACTGAATCTATGGGAGCGGCGTATTATCAACTTTTGTGACGGTATTAATGCGCACGGAACAGTCGATTTCGATATAAAAGGCAAAAGCGTCAGTAAGAACAGTGTTCCCCCTGTGGGTATTGGGGGTTAGAATATACCCACCGTCTGACCCCGCGTGTCGTAAAAGGCGACTAAAGGGGACAACTCGTACCATTCGGTAGTTGTCGCGTCCGTCACTGTGGTCTCATTCGCGGGTCCCTACACGGAACCGGGACTGTTAGCGGTGCCCAAATCCGTCCCTAGGGTCTGTGATGGGACTGTCTCAACTAATCTGTGTATATAAACAACATAAGATCTATAACGATACATAAAACGTGACGACAGCATCGTAAGTCAGTATTAAGTCTATGGGAGCGGCGTTTTGTGACGGTATTAATGCGCACGAAACAGTCGATTTCGATATAAGGTAACAGAGTCAGTAAGAACGGCATTTATTTTTATGTAATCGTGCCTCTAGGTTTTCAGTTTTCAATTTCGAATAAACAATTTGCTTCGTTTGACCGTTAATCATTTCGAGAACGGCTTAAAATTGAAACTCTCCGCCAATTTAGAACAATTAGAATCGATTTGAATGCGCAGATCATTATTGCGTATATATTTTATAGGAACGCAGATAATTTACATGTTAAAATCATGTTTATATCGTAATTTTATTCTAAGCATATAGCTTATTTGCCAAAACTGTCATTATGCTATGGCAATTTTCATGTAACATGGCAATTTAGTGGACTATATCATCGACGTAGTGTTATAAATGAACTTCGGCTCTCTCATAGACTCTACATTTACTTCTGATGCTTTCGTCAAGTATAGTTATGAAAGATCTTTTGAATTGGATTTGGAAATTTCAATACAGTAATACTTACAGAAGCCGCTATTGTATTTGATTCGAATAATATTCATATTTTGGCATTTAATAAAAAGATGAAAAAGGTTTAATAGTGCCAGATGACAGAAGGGACAGTTGTGGTCTTATGAAAAGATCTTTGATCTTTTCTTAAGACCACAACTGCTCTTTCTGAGATTGAAGTCGATAGACTAAATTTCGAATTGTGTTCTAAATATTAATCTTAATTTATTGCAATCAAAATAATTCCATAGTTAGTGTTATTTGCTTGAGGCTTTTACATAAATTTTTAGTTTTAAATTATTTATTACTTTGCTATATATATCTATTAAATCACTATAAGTGGAAGAATCATTTTTTTAGAAGTTCTTGAATGATTTTATTTAACTCTGTATCAAATAAATTTTAAATATTCTTAATATCTTTATATTTTTATTAATGTTATTTTCTTTTCCTGATTATTAGAAAAAGATGAATTTTCTTTTTAAATAAAATTTTTGCTTCTCCTGTTTTAAACTTTAAAATGAATAAAATATAATACATGTATTTTAGAATTATTAGAAAATTTAATATTGGATATAATATTTAAATTGTTCCATAAATGTTAAATATTAATTGTTAAACTAATTTTAAATTATTATAATATTTAATTATGTCTGATGTTTTAATCCTAACATTTTATTTATAGTTGTTACTGAAATTCGTGACAAGAATATCACAACAATAGAAAATAATAGTATCTCAGAAACAAAAACAGAATTTGATAAAAGCAGTACCTTAAAAACAACAAGATTTCAAGATAATAGCATAGAAACAACAATAGGATTTGAAGGAAATAATACAATAGAAACAACAGAATTTGAAAAAAATGGTATAAAAACAATAGGATTTGATAATGATACTGCCATAGAAGCAACAACAGAATTTGAAAAAAATGGTACCATAAAAACAATATGAGACCCCATACAGACACCGGACCGCCCTGCGGGCTTGCCCGCCTCGCACCATCCCTCGTATTCGGAGGAAAAAGCGCTCGCTAGAACTAGCGGTGCCCAAATCCGTCCCTAGGGTCTGTGATGGGACCCTATACGGACACCGGACCGCCCGGCGGGCACGCCCGCCTCGAACCAATCCTCGCTCCATCCTCGTATTCGGAGGAAAAAGCGCTCGCTAGAACCTCCATATTTTCGCGTTAATAAAAAAAAAAAAAAACTCGCAGCAAAAGCAAAATACTCTGCTTATTGGAATATGAATATATGAGCCATATTCCTGGAACAATACCATTATTAGCTACCTTGCGATTATAGTTATTATTGCTAAAACTACGACCGAAATCATTTCGTGGAAATTATTTTGAATTTGTTTTGTCGGGCCGTACTCAATAATAATTTTTCGAATTTTGTCGTTAGTAACATCAGGTCAAGTAGCTGGATCGCTTGATTTAAATGATGTTTTCATTTTCGCTTACTGTTGATACTGAACTCATAATCGTGGACCTTAACGGTTGATTGATGGAACTGAATCAATGATCCTTTCGGTGGTGATGGATTGATGTGGATGATCTTCGCCTTCTGTTAATCCTTTTGTTTGAGAACCAGAATCATGACATGTTGCAGGTAGAGGGTTACCATCAACTTTTCTAAAAATTGTCAATTTTTCCTCTTAACTTTTCTTCCTCGATTTCTTTGGTCACTTTCCGTTTTCGTTTTTTCATCCGATAATTTTTTGTACATTTTTGAAATAAGACTATAAAAATTACACAAGTTTCTTGTTTTACTTAAAAAATTTGAAATATTTATGATTTAAAAGCTTACTTTCTTTAAAATGAATCAGAAACGCTCGGCCACAACCCACTGTTTTGTGGTTGTGGCGTGGTTCTGTTGTGATTCGTGTGAGTTCGCATCAGCCTTACTGGCGCAACCTACATTTAAACAATAGTGGAACTGCGCGATGGACAGTGACGCTTTAAGGCCGGTTCATACTACAGCGAGTGCGCGAGAGACGCGCATTTAAACGCGAAGGTCACCATGGCAACGGTAATGATCTCGTTAGCGCGCGAATAGACTCGCACGCTAAACGCACGCGTCTATACACGCTGAGTGAACCAATAGAAATCAGCAGAAACGCTACAATAATTAAAAGAAAGACAAATATTAGGAACACCATGAAATGTTCAAAAAAAAAAAAATTCCAAATTCAGCTGAAATAAAATTTGCTAATTTAAAAAACAGTCAACGATCGATAAAATTTTTCGCGTATTTCGTGTGTCCTATGTCGTCATTGTACCAATGAAAACATGAGAGTTCATATACAAATGCAAATTATATTCAGATTCGCCTATTAAGCATAGGCGAATGCAACGATAAAATATTGTATGACAATGAGTAGCCTATTTCATATCTGCCCCAGAAGGAAAAATGAGCTGTGCTCTGTCAGTGAGCAATAAAGAAGCATAGAATTTTGCTCAAATATTTTAATCGAGATCTAGAAGAAATAATTATGGAAGAACAAATGATGCATGCTCCTCTCCAATGACATACCTGTAATTTGTTTCAGAATGAATGTCAGTGAAGGGCTTATGTACTTCCTTCACTATCCCAATTACTGAATAAATGCTTATTATTTAATTTTTAGATTTTATGCAAACTTAGAAATTGAACAGAATGAACAAATGAGAATAAAATGTTTATGGCGTTACTCTTCTAATTTATTACGATGGTTTTTTATTTGGTACAGCACGATAACACTAATCCATAGCTCCACCCTTCAAGCATGTGCTTTCGTCACAAAGTCGAACTGCTTGGTCAATCAGTGATCACTGGAAGTAGAGTTCATTTGTTCTGGATCGGAATTTTTCGACTGCATTTCCTCCTTTAACATTTTTTTGTTTATTTGCGATTCTCTCCCAGCTTGTTGAGTTAGGATTGCCATAAGAGGCAAGCGTTTTTCAGTAAAGCTTTGCATATTAATTTAAATTGAAATGTAACATAATATATGGCAAGAATAGATGAAGAATTATGAATATATATAGATAATAGATATTCGAATGCAGAAAATGAATAAAATGTTACAATAGCGCTGTTCTGACGTCTAGTATGAAATTAATCGAAGAATATATATTGAGAAAATGATAATTTTAGCGCCCTTCTTCCGAAAGCGTCCCGATGCCGTGCATCGTTGCTTACCAGATTAAGCGGACCCTGCATTGAGCCATCATCCAAAAGCATATTACAGTACTAAGAAAGATTAAAATGGAAACTTTCCAAAAAGTTTATAAATCCTCCTTGTATTAATTTCATAATGTTAAACTAATAGATTTTATCAACAACATTAAAACACTTCATTAAACTTTTCTGGACAGGGAACATCCATAACATACGTAACGCTGTTAGGGGACGGAGGGGGTATTAAATTTGTGACGATAAATGACGCAGAGAAAGGTGGGCATCATGCAAATTGTGACGTCACATTTGAAAATTGATTAGTTTTTACATTGCTATGATTAAGCATTTTTATATATTTTTTTTGAGTCAATTTTTTTTATAAAAAATAAAATTTTTATCAGAGCGCTTGCGACAGCACTCTTTATGGTATGATCGAAAAATAATTTTTTTTTGAGATCTCAAAATTGGATGGAATTTGTTTTAAATGGAAGATTGTGCTTTAGAAATGTTATATTTAAAATTTTGACTTCGTCGAACCCAAGAGCGATTTACAATATACACCTTAGGCGTACAGTAAAACAAGGTGTGTAAAAACATTCAGCAGCATGTAACAAAAATTCTAGTGGGTCGTAATCAATTCTCTTTTATATGAAAGTATATTAAAAACTCTTACTGCTTATAAAATGCCCCTTTTATAATTTAAGATACCAACTATCTCATAGCTTATGGTAATCGCATCAAATTTGGTCAGATTAAGATTGATTTTTCGTTTCGCCAAGTTTGACCCTCCTGAGCGTGATGACACAAATTTGAAGACTTCCCCTTTATTTCAAAAATTTTCCTTTCAATTTAACGCAAAAATAAAAAATTATTTTAAATGTGTTCTCTATCAACAGATAATCAAAAGTATTATAAGTAGATCTGATTTTAGTAAATGTAGTATCTCTTACATGTTGTATATGTGTAAATAGAATAAACCTTTCAAAACTTAAGAATTCATGCGAGTCACTTTCCCAGAATATAACTGCATCAATAGAAATAGTATTTTCAAGATTTAAATCGGAGATGAATTAAAATTTTCATACGGTTTCCAGAAATCACAAATAAGACATGCTTTTCTGTTTTATAAAATATGGAATAATTTTCATATTCATACGATTTATTAGATAATTTTTGAAGGCACAAATCAAAACTGTTTCAGGCATTTTTTTAACCTCTCTCTCTTAAATTTGCAAATTTTGAGTGATTCAGGATTATGGTTTTGTCGTCGAGGGGTTTGAAATCAGTGCGACCGACACAACGAACCTCAAACGTAATAACTCGCAATTCATTTACAGCTGCTTTAGAAAAAAAGACTGCACTAAAAATGTCTATATAGACTGATTAGCTAGGTATTGATTTTTATCATAATTATTGAGATGAAAATATAACAATTGCTTTACAATTCCGTTTGTCCATTAAAAAGATGGCAAATAAATTTAGGACTCGAAACTTGCTAGGCTAAAAGCAATTTCAGCTCTCATGATAATTGCCATGGATAATGTAGAAACACCATACTCTTTCTTCTAAGCGAATGCTAGATTAATTCCGTTTCATACAGAAATCTTTAAAGCTTTAGAATCAATTAAAATATCGATTTTTCACTTCTATAACTTTTTATTTTCTGATAGTAAGAGAAATCACACTTGCTTTGTGTAATTTTCTATTAGTAAAAGACCTGCAACATGATTAATGTTGTACTCAGTATTTTATTTATACATTTGTAGTTAAATACAAATTACTGGTGCGACGTTTAACAAACAAATCTCAGTCTGCTCAAACAATCCTGAAAAATTTTTAAATATAAAAATGTAACTAATTTAAATGCAGTAGTGATTACATTTTCAGAATATTTTCTGAAAAATTAACTTTCAAATATTCTTAAATTAGCTGCAACAAACAAAATTACATTTAAAAAAATTGACAGAATGGATTAATTAATGGGAATGACTTTCTTTGTTCCAAATTAGTTTCAATTATATTGAAACCTTTTTTCTGTATGAAATTTATTAAGTTACTCTTTCTATTTACTTTTAAAAACAGTTTTTTCCCTCCACATTTCATGTGTTTGCTAACAGAATACACAAACAATATATTTTTGATGATAAACTATCACTATAGGGTTATTTACATAATTTTGGAATAATCCAAATGTGTCAAAAATTAGTAAAAATAATCTATCTGCTTCATACTTTCTTTTTATAAGATTTAAATCATAACAATTCAATTATATACAGCAAAATGTATAAACTTATACAAAGTTGGTCTACATTTTTACTCAGAAAAATTAATAATTATAATATAATGTTTTTTTAAAATAGTATAAGTTTAATAATTTTATAGATTATGATTTTCTTTACACTCTTGTGATAGGACAGAATTTGTCTTTTTTCTTAAAATATTCTCTCAAAATCTACAAATCTGCATTTTGATAGGAATGCTGCCTGAAAATTTTAATCAAACAACATGTAGTTACTTCATGTAATTTGTGTACCCAATTGATATTAAACTTTGATAAATCTTCTTCCTTGGGAAGAAATTTGAATTGTACATTTTGAAATTTTACAAATAAGCAGTTTTTTAATTCTAGATACAATAAAAATTCGTTTCCAATGTGGATATGACATCAGTATGCAATTTTTTTCACAGATGTTATTTTGTATCCATTTATAAAGACCAATAACACTACAACTGGCTTTCTTTGAGAATGAAAGTCAATATAACTACTGCACTGTCTTCAAATATTGCACTAAGATTTAATTTAAGGCTCTTCTCGGTAATGGGCACTGTGAAGCGGATATTCTACATTTCCTGTGCCAAAGACCAGCAAACTTGTCTTTTGAAGATATTGGGAAAAATCACAATTGAGTTAAGGCTAGTTTGTGTTGATAAACTTTCATTTCAGTAGGATGTGGAAAATAAGTTCCAAAACAATAGGATTTTCATGGTTAGAAGTAGAGGCACAAGTGATAACTGGTATTAGAGCACTGTCTAATGCATTCATGTACATACTTGGTAGAGGTTCACCTGCTGCACCAATATCATATCCAACCTGAATGAAAAAAGATTAATTGCATATTTTTATCAAGTTTATAATTAAATTATTATTATTAAACTTACCTTATCTGCATCCAATGTTACTCTTAATCCTATTTTAGTCAGTTCTGCTTCAGCTAGCCATTCTAAGTGTGGAGTTAATGCTTGACAACAAGCCTGAGCTACAGCTTCAGCTAGCCTGCTTGGATCAGCTGGTTCAGTTCTAAAAAATTTTTATTACTTTAATTTTATTCATATTCTGAAGAGTTATAAATCAGAGATGATTAGTCTACAAAATTTTAAAAAGCTGATGTTATTTCATTCAGTTTTTTAATTGGGATACTTTCACTCATATTTAATATTTTATAACAGTTTATAAGAAAATAAAATTCCAATTTCAGAATTTTAGCTTTTCTCTCAAATATCTCAATTTCACTATTTGTGGGTTATTGTCTCTGATTGGTACATTTTTAAACTTTAATTTTTCTTTAAATTTAAGGCAGTCCCTGACTTATGTAAACTTGAATATCATTAGTGAAATTGTATTAATAGTACATTGATACATTAATAATGATTGTTATTTATCTGGCAGTAATACAACTTTAATAATAATCAAGAATGAAATCATTAATATAATATATGCTGTAACTATATATTATGTATGCATTATGTATGTTTTATTATATATATCTTCTATTATTTATAGTTATATATCTTCTCTCCTATGTTTTTTTAATACCATATATAATACATAAATAGTGGATCCCAAATTTACAACAATCCAACATACAATAACCTGTACTTACGATGGGGATTATTTACGATAAAAATCCATACTTACAGCTGACTCTACCATCACTGATTTTGTAATAATGACAGCAAGTTGACCAGATGGCCAAGTTGTCACCAGGACAGAAGTATGTTGTATTTTAACCATGAAGTATTTGTATTTAATTTCAGTCTCATACCTCCAGATTTTTTACTGACCAGGTTTGACTCATTCAATCCACATACCTGTGGATTTATAGTGTGTGTGAGTGAGTGTGAGTGTGTGTGTGTGTGTTTCTATAAATCCACAGATCATTAATCCAAATTATTATAATGTATATTTATTATGTAGTGTATTTATATACATTACATAATAATTTATGTGAATAAATTAGGAACACATATATTAGGAAATATTTATTCAAGTCAACTTACTGTTGTTTAGTTCCTGATTCATCCATTTGCAAAAAAAATACTTCAGTCCATCGTAAGAGATGATATTCTCCAGCATAATCTGTTCCTGTATGAATGCGGATACTCTGGACACCTTCAAGACTTCTGTTATCAATGGGACTTCTTACCCTTAAAAATTTAAATAAAAATAAATATATAAATAACTATAAAATTAGAAAAATTTATGCTTTTGTGAGCTTTGTATTTATATTCAATCTTATACCCTATATTAAACAGTTTATCTTCTTTTGTCCACTGTAATAGTATCACTTCAGGTTGCTGAGCATTAGACAATCCACATCCAATAGTGAAATCTTTCATGTCTCTGAGAGCATTTTTTAAATCTGACATTGTATCTGAAGGTATTTGAACTAATAAACCATCTTCAACAATACTTGATTTGGCAGTTAGTCCAGTTGATGCTTTCAGAGCTCCACTAAAGACAATAAAACTGGACCCAGTTACTGAAAATGATCATAAATATTATTAGTTAAATACTTATAATAAGAAAGTTTATTTTTTTAATCAAAATATCAGTTTATAAAAAAATATGGAATATAACTAATAAACCATTCTGCCTAAACTGAATTTGAAACAATTGTTTATTCTTAAAAAATGAAAGTATTATTATTATTTAATTTCTAAATAAAAATGAAAAAATTATTAAACCATAATACCAAATAAAAGTTATTTGTCACAAAAAATTATGATATAAAAAATGTCTAATGTCGATATTCAAAAATTGCACTGAAAAAAATGTTTTAATTCAGAAACAAACTGTGCAAATACATTTAGTTTATTGTATTACTTAAAATTTTTTAATAAAATATATTAAGATATCTGTATTTATTTTTGAATATCAAATGAAATTTATCAGACTAATTTATATTTCTTGATATTAAATGTGACAAGATGTATAATGAAATAATATTTCAACAATATAGATATTTTCTATCTTTTTTTTATAAAGTTCTTTCTAAATGAAAGACTACCATATAAAGATTTTAAAGCAGGCATTGCAGTTTTTGACTTGAAAAATCCTAAAAATCTCAATATATTATTTACCATTAGGTTAAAAAATATAATTGTAAATAATTTTTTAATTTTTTGTACTCATATTCAGATGATATTTACCATCTAGTTGATGCTGATACCATCTGTTATAAGTACAAACTAGACTATAATTTAATCAATATTGATTCTAAATAGTAAAAACCATGATTTTTTTCTTGTCTTTCTAATCTTCTAAATACTTCTTATATCATTTCTTTTAATATGTTATATGATCCTTTTTATTTCATACATATACAATCGAACCTCTCTAAGTGGATAATCCGGTTAAATGGATCAAATTCTCATAGTCCCATTTTGACTTCATAGAGTTTAATGTTTAAGGAGTCTGGATAAGTGGATACTGCATAAATAGATAATAATATCAGTTAAGTGAATCAGGATTTTTAACATTAAATATTTATACCAGGATATGTACAATTTCAGACAATAACAGAAATGGATCATTATGGAAGTGAAATGCTAACTGTGATGCAAAGTTAAGAGAACTGAAAATTATGAGCATTTTCAAGTTTGTTTTCATAAAATCTTGAAAACTAGAAATGTTAGACATAAACAAAAATTGTTACCCTTTGAGAACTCTACAAGAATATGTAATTAGCTTTCAAATTGAGTTTTTAGTTTTCGAGAATTGAAATGAAAATCAGGAGATATATTCCTCTGTTACAAAAAGTAGTTCCAGTATACTGTACAATGCATTTTGCTTGCATAAACAATGAAAAATTAAGAATATAAACCAATATGAAACTAAAATTACATATAATACAATGCAAACTTTTATATAGTAAGCACCGACATATTTAACATTGAAAATTACATTGTGCAGATGACAAATCAGCTACTATTGCCGATCTGCCAACAACATAATGTTTTATTTATTTATGAATAATAAAAATCTTGTTATAGATTATAGAGATTGTGTTTGTTATATGCATGATAATTTATTGACACTGATTAAGCAGATATCCTGGTTAAATGGATATTCCCTTGTAAGTCTGAAACCGACTCATTTAGAGAGGTTTGACTGCATTATTATTAAATATTTTTATAGCAATAGCTAGTTTTTAATAAGTCATTACTTTCATTCATTTCATTATTTTGTAATGCCTGTTTTTTCTACAATCTATTCACTCCCAACCTTCTGTCTAGTAGTAATACTGTTTCTTATTATATCATATTTTTATTGAAATTTTCCACAAAATTGTCTAACACTTTGCGATGAATTGACATATATGATATGTCAATTTGTCAAATTTGTAGTTCAAATTCAGAGCAGTTGATGTAACAGGTCTATCATCAAAACTATTAAATTTAATAACTTATGGTTAATCAAAATTTTGGTAGAAAACTTTCTTTTCTTTATCTTTGTATTATGTATGAATCAAGACATTTGTAGCATGTAGCTATTTCAGATTCCTATGAATTTTTAGATAACTATATATTTATCTTTAATAAATAAAAAAAATTCAATATACAGTTGTGCCTCGCAATTCGACATATGAGTTTCGTGGGTTGGTGCATGCATGTACAGCTCCGGCCAAAATGTTTGTCACTTTCAACTAGGCGCTGGAAACCGGAAACTGACTGACCGCATATAAGTAGTTCGCGAGTGGTTGATTTCGGCCACAACCCAACCACACGGTAATCACCGTGTTGTGGTTCGTGAGAGTTCAGCCTAAAACTTTGGCTTACCACCCTGAAGGATCCGGGTCCCCACACCCAGTTTTTTCAGGAGGGGCCCTGCCCTTTGAATCCCATCCTTCAACCATCCAGTTGAGCCCATCATGGGTGTTGGCCAGCCTTTCAGGAGGGGCCCGGCCCTTTGAATCCCATCCTTCAACCATCCAGTTGAGCCCATCATGGGTGTTGGCCAGCCTCTGATGGGCTCTATAAGTGGCCGCCGCCAGATACAGAATATCCCATGAGGATATGGTGACTTAATCTAACCAACCTAACCTGTAATTTATAGGAGAAGTTTTAATTATTATAATATTTTTTCAATGAATACTGGAAATACCGAACTGAACCATCTACATTTGCTTAAATATTGTATGTATAAATGTGATGCAAATACAGAAAAATTTCATTTTACTTTATTAAATCAATCAACCTTTTTTTGTTCATTGTAAAATGTACCAGTTCGTTATGTGAAATATTACGATAATTATAGACGATGCAGTATTTTTTTTAGCAGAAATACTATTCCGTTTCAGCGTAAATCAAATAACGAATATTCACCGAAATACAAAATTTGAGAAATGGTATTGATAATTCTCTAGCTCTCATTTTGAAATTTGAAGAACTCAGAAGAACTTTTACGAAATTTCTCAAAGACAGTAAGAAATAATGCAATTTTAATAAACTGAAATTGACATAAAAACCAATAACTTGCTATTTAACATAACTGAAAATATTGCGTGGAAAACCAGCATTTCCCTAGCTTCCAGTTTTGAAAAACCGAATTTCTCGAAGAATTTCATAATATATATAGAAATTTTTACAGGAGAAAATGAAGGCAATCTAATGTAATACGTTATTTAGACATAATTCGAAATATTGATAATCTGGCATTTATTTAGCCATGAAATGTTCAAATTTTTCGAGAATTTCACAGTACAAAACGACAGAAAAAGAATTCAATAGTTTATTTTCTAAATTTCAAAATGAAGGAACTAGCATGCCCCCATTTTAAATCGCAAATTTCTCAAAAATTTCACAGCACAGAACGAAAATTTTTTAGCATAAAACAATGGCATAAAATAATTTAATGAAATGCTGAGGTGGGGGCTGGGGAAATGGAACTATATTTTGTTTCTTCTAGGTTTAATTATATCTGAATTGTATAGCATATTTATTTTCAGTATTTAAAGATCTCTAACCCGGCCCTCACATTTTAAAAATTTGCACAATAATATCTGAAATGGTTCCTTTATATACTAGGGATCGGCAAACATGTCCCTTACAACAATTTAAAAATTATTCGAGACATAAATATATTTTACGAATAAGGAAAATTTAAAGTAACAAGTTATAACATTAATTATATCTTTATTAAATGAAGAAAAAATCTCACAAAAATTGCTCGCATTGGTTTTAATCAGTGTGAGCTATGAGCTCGCATTTCCTTAGAAAGTTTCTTTATGTCCGGTTTATAGCTAATCGTCTTTAATTTAAGGCACGATTCCAAGTTGGTATCAGTAATTTGGCTCCTCAATTTACATTTAATGAAATTCATGTTAGAGAAACGATTGCTCGCATAAATACAGTAATACCCCGACATTACGCAATTATAAGTGGGACCGACGAAAATCACGTAAGTCGAGGTACAACTTTGCATATAAATACATGTAAATTTGGTTTAATTGGGACCAAGGATTAACAAAAACACTAGTTTAGTAGAAAAATATTTAATAAAATTGCAGTTCTTTGTACATATTAATACAAAATATTAAAAAAAATAAATGATTTACGTAAAAAATTATTCACTTAATTATCACGCCATAATTTCGGCATTTTTTCCATCTCAGCAATAATACCATGACGTTTAGGAATTAAGATAAATGATTTACGTAAAAAATTATTCACTTTTACTTAATTACGCCATAATTTCGGCATTTTTTCCATCTCAGCAATAATACCATGACGTTTAGGAATTAAGCTTGAGTTCAAGGATTGAGCATTTTTCACCGTACCGAGAATTCTTTCATTATCTTTTATGATTGTTCTTACTGTGGATTCCGGTAGCTCAAAGTTCTTTTGCCAATTCTCAAATTTTCATTCTGTTATCAAAATCCTTGATAGTGTTAAGTTTACATTCCAAAGATATCGTTTTCCTTTTCTTACTAGGTGCAGGAGAATCAGATTTACTTCGTTTGGACGACATACGTTTTCTAAACCTTTAAAAAAAACTATAACAAAACAATCTTAACTTTCGTCGATCATAGAATCGTCATCATGCACAGAGTTTGCGCGAAACGTATCCAATGCTTATCACAGCAAGATAGCGTGCAGCAGTGTTGCCAAACGAAAACAAATCAAAAACCGCTTAACTCCGAGTTCGCGTAAGTCGGGGTATTACTGTATGCAGACCCGAAAATACTGAGAACATCAAATGCAAATTTTTTCAACTCGTGATATGAGTCTGGAAGACTATTCCAAGTGTTGAAAATCATTGAGTCTGTCTTCTGTAGGTCTTTTATAGCTTGTGCTGTATATTTTAATTCAGAGCCACGTATACGTACCAAAACCCCCTGCTCTATACCAACGGTCCCAATCTCAATCCCCTCAAAAGGTCTCCATTTTAGACATCTGTGATTGGTTGGAAGGCCGCAAAATTTGTAAAGCCATTTGTAAATAATCGATTTTTTTTTTAATATAAAGCTTTCACTTTTAATTTAAAAATTTATTATGCTTTACTGAATTTCAATACAGTATATTAATTTTTGTAATTTTCAAACATTTCAGGAAAAATGATTGATAATTTTTTTTTCTGAATATCTTCTATATGCTGCTACAGTTATAATTTTTACAGAGTTTGAGATAGCTGATCTATATACAATTATGTAGTTGGCCGGAAATGTTAATCCCGGAGATTTACTTCACCGTTTCTAATACATTGTTGTATAGTAACATATACAAAAGGATCAGAATTCAGTAGACTTTTTTGTGTTAATCGTTTTCTGTGTAGTAGTTGGTAAATGTTTGAGTTTCGAAGTACAGTACTGAATTGGTAGAAATCCATGGTAATATTTTTTCACACGAATTTTTGTCGAAATCACGCAAATTGCAAAGCACGGAAAAAACTTGTATCGATCGATCGCGGAGGTAGAGATATGTAAAACATCCCTAGTGAACTAGGGGTCAAAGATCAAAGGTTAACGAGATATACACGCGTCTAGGTGGCATAGATAGCAGAGCATGGGAACAGGAAGCGTTGCGCTGCATATCGTAGCGAGGCGAAGCACAGTTTCAAACCGCATGCATTGTGAAACTTTCAGTCTCTATATCTCGTTAACCTTTGACCCCTTACCACTAGGGATATTTTGCATGTCTTGACCCCCTACCATTTTTTCCGGGCTTTGCAATGTATGCAATCCTACCCAAATTTCAAAGAGTATAACTCGATTTGTGTATGATGTGAATCTGATTTTTTTTCTATTTTCATACTTCAATGTATTTTTTTTTCACTTAATTTTTATTTTTGCATTTTAATCCATTGAGGTACATTAATTCTGATTTCAGACTGTTTTGTGTTATCTGTCCTGCCTTCAAATTTAAACTATATCCTACTTATTACGAGTCAGATATACTTAAATCACATCGTTTATATTTATTTTCCTATCACGTTAAGTCAATTTTACTGGACTCATAAATAAGAAACAATGCTAATTTGTAAGAAACTGTTAACATTTTTTACAACAAATTGAATACCGCCTTTAAGGCAAGATCCGAGATTACCTGCCGCGAGTTTTCGTCGCGCTGCTCAACCGGCGACGCCACTGCAAATGCACGCTGCGAGCCGTAACCCTTACAAAACGAGTATTGAAAATTTTTAGGTGTTCGAAAAAGGTCGCGAAAAAGTAGCCCATCATGCAATAATCGCTTAGCACGGTTATCTAAACTAATAAGTGCAATACGCCTATCTCGTCTCGCGTTCTTCCTGCCTACTCGCCAATGCAACGCGATGAACTGACGCGCTACTGATAGACAAAAAAACTGGCGGCAGGTAATCTCGAATCCTGCCCATCAATTATTATTATTTTTTAAAATTTTATAGATTTAAAGAGATTCGTAAATATATATATGTAATGTTACAAAATAAATCAATGAATTTATATCTACCAGTTTAGTTTTATTTTTCTGTTTAGAAAAATCGCCTGAAATGTTTCAATTTTCTGTTATCAGATGGCGCTACCTACCCATGAAATGGCTACTAGTTTCTAGGCGCACTAGAAGCTGTCTGATTGGTTCATCTTTCTGATTATTATTTTAAAAATTTTAATTAAGTTCGACCGACTAAATACTTCATAATCGTCGTTAAACACAAATTTTAATTTAATTTTTTTTCTTTTACATACTCCCGATGTTTTTGTTTTTACAAATGGTTGTATCCGGTGGCTGTCGGTTGTCCTGCTCGATAACGTGAATGATGTCATCTTATTCGAATAAATTATAGCCATTAAAATTGTCCGGCTAACAAACAGTAATAAAATTAAAAGAGAAATATCGAATAAAAGATACTTTGCAACATTAAATTGATGGCTTTTTAAAACGAGAAACATGACCTTTGAGCTCGTTATAAAATTTACATATGCATGGTTCATTATTTTTATCGAAGTCGTTAATTTAACATTATTTTACGATGAAAATCGAGATAAGAGATTGGAAATATATTTTGCTATTAACAATAGTCGATGTTATTTAAACATCGGCTTTTATAATCGATACTCCGAAATGCTTTTAGTAACTGGCGGGTTGGAATAGAATACAGGTACTATCGTATGAAAGTCGCGTCGCATCGCATCCGGCAGCGCGGCGTCGCTTATATAGTAAGCTTTTTTAATTAATTAAATGAATATATCGGATGGCCAAGCTTCATGTCATTAAGAGCCATGTAGGAGAATCTCAAATACTTTAGAGTCGCAATCAGTTTGGGTCAATGAGAGCCACATCAGTTTTATTTTTAAAAATTAAGTAGGTATTTGTTCCATATTAACTATTGACTTTCATGCTGTGGAGCCACATTGAAGGTACCAGAGCCGCATGTGGCTGCAATTTGGCTACCATTGGAATATACACATGTTCCCGGACCACGATATAGAGATTGACTAACACGAATCTTTAAACCAACTATTCGTGTTATTCCATCTGTATGTACATCGTGGTCAGGGGAAGTATGTATATATTCATTAATTAAAAAAGCCTGCTGTGTAGGCGACGCCGCACTACCGGATGCGACGCGATATGCATTCCATCAGCCTACTATTTAGCTCCTCGAAGAATCACGGCTGGATCTTTGATTCCTGGCTACCACTCTCGTAGATGGGCATTTCGCTGCTATACTTGTATCTCAGTCGAATAAAATAACGTTTGAATACAATTCATACATCGGAAAACTCGCCAAAAATGGTACCGATCGATAGGGGTTGGAGACATGCAAAATATCACTAATGAATTAGGGGTCAAAGGTCAACGAGATATAGAGGCTAAAACTCACTGGCGGCATAGGTAGCAGAGCACGCGAACGGGACGCGTACCGTAGCGATGCGAAGCGCAGTGTCAAACCGCACGCACTGTGAAACTTTCTCGATATCTCGTTAATCTTTGATCTTTGACCCCTAGTTCATTAGGGATATTTTGCGTGTCTCGACCCTCCTATCGATCGGTACCATTTTTTTCTGGGTTTTGCAGTGTACCAACGTTACGTTAAAGATGTTTAGTGTGCTATATTTATAATTAATTCGAGATATTGGTGACCTTCGCTACTATTTTTCCCTAATTCGAAAATGGCTATAGTAATTTCGGTGAACAGTTAATATTATAGTGCCCTTTTTAATGCGACGTACAGCATGATTAATGTCACCGATATCACAGATAAGGATGTGTAGGAAACTAAATACTGTTGCATTGATTTTATTTTAAATGTAAATTTTCCTCACGCGATGTGGTTTCTATATGCAGAAAAATTTTTACTATTAATCAAATTTATTTCAGAATTTTAAGAATACGTTATCGCAGTTAACTTTTTACAAAAAAAAAAAAAAAATTCGAGCGGGATTATCAGAAGAGATAGGTAACATGGCGCTACATCATAATGTAGATCATCGACTTTTGTTAGTGTGGACTATAGGATAAGCAAAAAATTAATAATAATAATAATAATAATAATGTTGTTATTATCATCATCAAAAACAAATAATAATTTACATATTAATCTTGCTTAATGTATTATTTATAATAAATACTTTATTAAATTATCCTACAAAATAAATATAAACAGATTGACGAATCAATAATGGATCACTTTTATAGGTTTAGTAATTGAAAAAAGCAAAATATAAGAAAAAAAAAGATAATTGGAATGAATGATGGCCAGTGCATCCAATAGAATTTTGTCATTGTTGTGGTCATCAAGTCTGCTGATGTTTTTATATATATTAACATGATTATTATGGAAACAATATAATCGTTCTTGTCTTTTATAAATAAGGTTGTTTCCTATAGGTGTATGTGTTTGTATATGAGTATATACTGTATATACTGAACAAACACGCAAAAATACTCACTTTTGAATATTGTATATGCATAGCAGTAATATGGCTCCATTTATTTGAATATAGTCGTGATATTACTGATTTCTGTAATACAAAATGCTCTCGCTGATCGTTGTAACTTTTCAGTGTGATGATTTTGAAAAGTTTGAAAAATCATATGAAAATTGTGTGTGTTCTACAGTCGGTAGGAGTAATTGTTTATCTCCTCCTTCTGAATATTAACTGTTCTAACTGATGTTTGTTCTTTCGGTATAAAAAGCGTATCAGATAACGTTGTTATTTGTAAGACGAGTCTTACTTCTAAAGATATTTTTTAACAATTTATATATCGTAGTCTAGGTATTTTGACATCTTAGGTTTATTTTTTGCAATATTTGTAGGGTTTTTAAGTGTTATTTTATTATTTTTTTTTTTTTAGATTAATTTCGATTATATATCTATGATCTTATACTATCGATTTTCTTTATTATAGCAATCGATATTTTCGAAATGTTGTAATTATTATATGAAATTGTTAAGTTGTTAGTATATAAATGTTTTAAGAAATGGCATAATTTCCGTATTAACTGTGAAATATCGTAAAAAGTAATTAGTCAAGTTTAGTTTTCCTGTAATATACAGGGAGAAGAAAAACTTCGTCGTAAAATTTTGTGCACTGATAGGGGATCTCGAAACAAGTCGAAAATGTCTAATGAACATATGGTTTAAATGGCACCGTTTTTGAGTTATAACCCTTTAAAGCTAGCCAATCACCATCGAGTTTAAACAAAGCATCGCGATGCGTCGCTCTCCTGATGACTACCGGGTTAGTAAGAAGGCGAGCGACGCAATTCAATGCATCTTGGCAACGCGACGGATCGTGACGCTTTGTGTACTCGATGGTGATTGGCTAGCTTTATAAAGCTAGCCAATCACCATCGAGTTATAACCCTTTATAAAGGGTTATAACTCGAAAACGGTGCCATTTAGACCATATGTTCATTGGATATTTTCGATTTGTTTCGAGGTCCCCTATCAGTACACCAAATATTACGACGAATTTTTTCTTCACCCTGTATATTAAGTGATTCAATATTATGAACGAAAATGTGTGAGAGCAGGGAAATAAAGTTTGAATGGGAGAAAATATATATATTGATTTTAATCCTTAATTGATGAAGTAAATTAGCCATTTGGATTTCTTGTGTTTTTCAATGCTTTTTTTGTAATATTCAGATGCTGATACTCTACTACCTGATTGCTTTCAATAGACTGACTGTGCGCCATTTTAATCAGGGCTGTGTTTAGTATATCAGTCGATTAAATACTTAATATACTGTAAGTCGCCACTAGCTGTCTGATATATTGAATATAATCCAGATTTTAGAAACAGGTACCACCTATAAACTGTGACATAGCAAGTCTGGTTATACTTTTGCTATTGAGAAAATATCCAAGATGGGCGCCAAGACGCTTTAAAATTAAATAATTTTCTTGTACACCGTCAGTTATCGGATGAGATGATAGGTGTAAGAGTCAGAAACCGATGAAGTAAGGTTTGTAACCATTAAATACCATTCATTAAAGTGAAAATCGATAATAATGCCAATGTTTGTCAGATTATAGTACTCACTAACTCGATTATAAAAAACGTTTAAGCCAAATTATATTACTGCTATTCCGAAAAATTAGTATTTATATTCGCAGATTTATCTAATGGTAGATCATTTGTAGAAAGTGTCCTCGCCGTTTGGGTACCATCGAGCTTAGAACTCGACACAATATTGACCATAAATATCGAGTTAGGTTAATATTTATAGCCGTCTAGACAGTTTATTTGGACGTCACAGTTAATATAGTGTGTTTGAGGTGTTGAAGAGTCCAGGGAGTTAGTTTTATTTTTCGTATAATCTGTCCAGGCGTCAAATATTTGGACGAGCGATTTGGAAATAGATTAAAAACGATTGCAGAAACAGTTTCTTCTTCCATCTTTTCATCATTGCCCATGCAAATGAGATGCAGCGAATGCCACGATTGGATCGGCTGACGCCTACTTAATGCGGTATTTATGCATACCGCAGGCGTTTCGATCCGCGGGTTCTTTTATTGGCCATGGAGTAACGACTTTTACTTCCTATCCTGATTGATAACAGCAGACCCGGATTTGTTGGCCTTCCGGACCGGCGCTTCCCCGGTCCTTTCACATAATTCTCTTAGTCTGGTCCGTAGGAAAACGGTTGAGGGCGTCAAACTGTGTCAGAAGTTAGGGTCGAAAAGTGGTCTCAAATGTTAGATAGGCGGGAGACGGCATCGAGTGACAGAGTCCAGCTACCGGGTGACAGTAATCAGACACCGGCGCGGAAGGTTGCCCGTATCCGACTTTATTCTCCAGACGCGAAATGACGCGAACATCCATCACCCAACTAATGGTCGGATGCGAGAGGAGCGTGGCGTTGGCTGTGGAAAATTACGGAGCGGTGATACACGTTGCCTAGCGACTGTTGAACTCGACATCAGTTTTGACCCGGCCATCTGTTACGCGTCCGGATGGATTTTCTTTTGTAAGCAGTCATCGGCCATTTGTCTCCAATCGTCTCTGTAGTATTGGCCACACGCGCCAATGATTAGACCTGCTCGAAAAAGATTATAATGTTCATAAAGAGGTCTTACACGTAAAGGAGAGGGGCGTTCTCCTCCTCCAAACCATACGTGGATGACTTGATATTTAGGTTAAAGAGGATGCTCTACCCGCTAAATGATCCTGATGAACAGTTAATTAATGGAATGCGGCAATATAACTGCTCTAATTTTTTATGCTTTGTTGGTTTGCAATCAGTGCTGAGCCCGTTTGATGTCGTCTATCGATATTCTACGAATTTCGCTTTCTATTCTTAACGTGGATGATAATCATGCAACCGTTTTTATCCTCTCGCGTATTTTTTAAATTATTCTCTAGTAGTAAAGATTTTATGCAGTAGTAAAATAACAGCCACGTGTAGTTGTCTACTGGATGTCGGGCAATTGGCCAAGTACATTTTTTTACGTTATACTTTTTGAAATTTAATATTTCTTCCACAGAAATAAGATGCAACAAATCGATGGTTATGGGATACCCGATGATATCGAATTTACAGTTTTCCCTCTCAGTCTCTTTGGCTTTTGTCTCTTCTGTCCACAGAAATGATCCATTTTATTCTCGTTAGAAGGGAGGAAGCCGTGATAAACTACCCAAGGTGGCAAATCCGGATTTAAAGTTATTTTTACAGTTTTTCTTCTCTTTTTTTATCGACGGGGGAGCGACTATTTTTCTCGTATTCGATTGAAGATAGGATATTCGTTGATTAACTCATTTTTCAACCAGATTGTTGTCAGTTATACACTAATTATCACCCAATACTCGATCTGAATATTCTATTAAGTTGATGCCACGTTTGCATCCACTGATTTGTATCATGGAGCGAAGAAAGCTAATTTTTTTTTATCATATATTTCCAGTGATCCTTGTGGAAATTACCATCATTACCCCTGTAGTCAGTGTTTATAATTTGGCTCAGGAGTTGCAATATGTTTTGGAATATCGACAATTTTGCATTTATTAGTAACGGTTCAGTTAATTGCAATTATATTCTTTTTTTTAATTAAAATCAGAATAACTAGATAGGAAAATATCCAAGTGCTGAATTTAATATTTAGATCCGTGGTTCCCAAGGTGGGCACACGCCCCATAGAGAGTAATTCGAGAATGAGTTATCAACAGTGAATTTTTTTTTGCATTTCTTACGGTTCTAGAGGCCTCACTATACAGTATATAAATATATTTTGTGACATACACATTTTTAAAATTAAAATCAATGTACACGGTGGTTTTGAAACTTTATTTGCTGTTTTTTCATATCAATTCATATTATTATTATTATTATTTTTTAACAATATCTTCTTCAGTATTTCAACTTGTTTTCTCTCTTTCATACATGCCATGTTCTTTGGAAGCTCGTTTAGACCAAATTAATGGCCTTTTAGGCTTTCTCCATGTGAATAGGAGTTCACTTTTTTAATAATAAAAATTGTGTGTCACGGAGCATCAAGATTTTAGAGATGCTTAGGAGGGCATGGCCAAAAAAAAGGTTGGGAACCACTGATTCAGATGCTTTTACCGAAGTTTGTCTGTTTATTTAGATATATTGCAATGGTATCTTGAAAAATATTTTAGTATGGTTATACATTCATTATAATATAACAATCTGCTACTTGATGTAAATGATAAACATTCAAAAGATACCACTACTATTTGGGATATACATGATTTACTTTGCTTTTTTTTAGCCACTATTTATGTAAAACCGCAACCATCGTTTTAATATCTCTTGCTAGCACTGCGTTATAAATCATAATTTATTGAAAACATTCATAAAATGCGTACGATTGTGGTTTAGTTAGGAGTGATATTTTTATGGTTTTTCGCTGTTTCATATTTCGTTAAGTGCCGCAAGATGCATTCTAAGAATAGAAGCATCTAAACAAATTTAGAAACAATCGCTCCCAGGAACGGTGGGCGAAATAACGAAGACGAGATCTGTAATCGGCTTATTTACATACTAAATTATTAAAATATTAAGTAAATGATTTTTATTAATTGATTAAAACTCTCATGTCTGCTGAATTTTATCATGTTTAACTGACTTTAATTAAGAGAATTGTTAGAAGATTTAACATATCAGACTCGATCGTATCGATTTTTAAATTTTGTAAAAGATTAAATAGACTTACCGTATTGTTAGAATTTATCAATTTAACGCAAAGACTTAAACGATGGCGGCGAAAAGAAGAAACATTAAATGCATTGTAAGAAAATTGGTAAATATCGAAACAAACAACTGTCACAGATCTAAAATAAGAAGCGGTTATGTTTATAAAAGTGACTGTTATATGTTTGATAACATTTGTTATAAATTCGGTGTTATTTTAACGTATTAAATATGTTCTATCGACCGCGATTAAACTGGAGAAGTCGGTTGTTAGTCGTAATTGTTTTGAAGATTAGTTTTTCTCTATATAAACAGTAAGGAAGGAGATACGGTCTAGACAGCGGTTTCTAAGTTTTTTTTTATTATGCAACTCCCTAAATGAGGCACAAAATTGTTGAGGCCCGTGAAATTTTTTTTTTTTTTTTTTGAGTTGAGACAGTGTAATTTGTGCCCGTTTTGGGTGTTTACTTTCCTTGCAGTTGATACTTATTCGTATTGCATTCAGTTACATTAATGGTGCAGATATATAGTTTTATAACAAATTAGCCATTAGAGTTTGAGGAAGTTAATTTAATATGATTCTTAAAGATTACACTTTTTACATAATTGCGCCAAAATCGGATGATAAAATATAAAAAATACAAAGAAAAAGCTTGTCAGAAAATCGAGATTTGGTTTTACTTATTTTTACGAACAGTAAAGACGAAAATGTTGACTATGTTGATGCAAATTATATGGAATTAAGTAAAGCAGTTTAAGTTATTAGCGGATATTCTTGCTCTCTTAGCCAAAATTTTGCCGTCTCCAGGGTGGAATCAACCGTAATATCATTAAGTTGTTCCTGAATTAGTCATGGCAATATTGTTGTTTAAACTTGTAGCGAACGGACTGTTATCCATCTCTCTATAAATCCAGTTTTCTGAGTTTTCAAATTGCATATTTGCTACGGCTCCATCATTAAAGATCTATTGGCGGCCCAATTTGGGAACTGCGAGTCTATAAGACCATTTTTTTCGATACTAGTCGTACAAGTGGATGCCACACAGCTTATTTTCTTTACAAGGCTATGTCTATCGAGAGAAGGAATGCACAATATCAAGGGCAGACTCCCAAGAGGAAGCAAAAGAAGAAATGTATAATTTAGACATTATTTTAAATAAAGGAAACTGTAGAAACGTGTGATTACTATGACAAGTCATAGTTAGTAGTAGTTGCGTTTATATTCCGACGATGTTGAAATCGATTGTATGTGGAATCAGTGTCTAAGAATGCCTTGGAATGGGAAAAGAAATCGAAAAGTTCCAAATTTGTAGATTGAGAAGGACGACGGGCAGTTCGAGGCGAGTATGACACGAGTACAGATCGGTAAAAAAACAAGTAGGAAAAGTTTAAAGAGTTGAAACGGTTAAACCAAGCGAAAGTAGATCTCCAATCCCCCGAGACCGCAGGAACAATAAGAAATGTGGAGGAGAAGGCGATTGGTCAGAGTCCACTTTTAACTTACTTAGAGTCGAGCGGCGAGAGGAAACTGATAATGGATTTTTTCTGCCCCGGCACCATTGACTAATGGTCCCAGGTGCTAAGTCTCTCACACTAGGACAACACGCTCTTGTTGCTCAAGTCCATCCCGCCGGATGTAATCTTATCCTCTCGACTACATTACGTGTTGGTGGTTACCTGTAGACTCTACTTCCTTCTTCCCAATTACGGAAGTAGAAACCAAAAGTAGTGATGGAAGTATTGCCGGTCTGTTGAGTCCAACCAAAATACGTGGAAAAAACATCCAATTTGACTAGTTTACTAGATTTCTGAAGATCTCCGGATTGCTGGTTCTTTCAAGCATATTTTAAAAATGATTACTGTATATACAAATGGCAAACGGTTGGGCAAATTGGCAATTTTTTAAAACGGTTGGTTTCAAATTCGATAATTAGGAATTGGATAGTTGGAATTAGGCTACTGACGTAGGCCTTCTAATCATTATTCCTCTTTTATTACGCACCGTTCTTCAGCCGAGTGTTATTTCGTGACTGGAGATTTAATCGATAGCGAAAAGCTGACGTGACAAACAGCCTTACGTCCCCTAATTTGTTCGTACGCAGTTAACGAGACCCCGTCGAATTCCGTCGCCCCTTGTTGTTAAAATCTCTCTGAGGTTGGACCCTAAATGCTTTGTGCTAATAGGTTAGCCTAGGAAAGTCGTGCATAAAAATAGGATTTTTATCAGTCGGGCATGGGAATAGACGGTGACAATGGTCGGGTTTACTTGGGCATAAAACGATGCTTCGTTAATTGCGTGGCTACCGTTGACCACCGCTTAATTACCCAAGTAAATGCCAAATCTGTAGATTTAAATTGTTCCAGTTTCTGTAGTTTGTTTAACTTTACGGGTAGAAAACGGATTGTCCACACGCGAATCTGTATAAGTACTTTATCGTGTTAGTAAATATCGTGCGGATGATTAACATGCACCGCCATATCGGGTTAACGTAGAATGGTAAACTGGCAGTTATACAAAAGTAAATTTAACTGTGTGTGGTATCGTTACCCGAAACACGTATGGCCGGTGGGAGCATGCTCGTCTTTATTTGCTCCGTGGTCTGTATTAAAGACGGGGGTGGCATTTTTAGGTGCGGGTAATTACCACCGGCGGCGCTGGCGTCGCTTTCTAGCACGCCGCTCTTCTCTACTCATTCAGGTAGCGTCAGTCCGTCTTTCAGCCTGTGTAAAGTTGGATCGGTGCGTGTGTGTTTCGGTTCCGGGAGCGTGGTCACTAGTGGGGCTGACTCGTCTGCCTCCGTGACAGACCCAACTGGCCTCCGACCCGCCCCCGCTCCCGAACATGGCAACAAATGGGTTTGATTTACGCCGTTACGGAGTGGAAAACTTGCAGAATCTGCTGAAGACTCACGGGTCTCAGTGCCTTCACCATTTCTTACAGGTGAGTTAGACAGTAGACAGAAAAATATATTTCACCGGCCACCAGAGAAACGTGACTTTTTAAAAATGGAAACTCGCGCGCTAAACTTTATACGTTGTTATTATTATGCTCACCCTCGATTAATTATAATCAAAATGAGATCAGTCGCGATTTATAGCCCGTAATATACGGATGGAGGTATTTTTTATCTTTTATCTCCCACCGAAACAGAAACTACTTGTTAAGTCGGAATTTGTTTTTCGTCGTCGCGCAAGCCCGGCACGCCATCTCCGGATTTTTCTTTTTGGCGCCATTGTTCGTCCAGATCACGTTTCTGTCCCTTATCTGTCGAATGCCCGGCAGATTTGATTTGGAACACGTGATTGGCAGCGGGCCACAATGCTGATCAAAGCCAAGTTGATTACCGGCTACACTTTTCCAATATCGAAGTTAGACGCCTCATTTTACCCCGGCTACCCCCGCATCGATTTATTATTTTTTTTCTCTTCACCCGTTATCACGTTATGTAGTTGGGATTGTCGGACATTGTTCTTCTGTTGACACTTCCCCCTCGGAATTGATCCGTGGACCCGAGTTTCTCCGCTAGCGGGTAGAGAGATATTATACCCGTTTTCACTAATTCCCTCTGTCTGTCAGCCGAAGATAAGGCAACCCGTACCATTAGTCAGCTACGGATCCATTCTTTCGCTTTGCAATGCCCACTTTCACCCATTGCTTAATGCAGATCGACAAACGCACGGTCCGTTTTTTGGAGAGTTTGTAGTTAGTTAGCGGGTTGTTTCCAGTGTAAATTTCTGATTCGAATATTGAAGAGAGAGAGAGAGGATTTGTATTCCTCCTTTTCCTGTCGTCTGAGAAAATTTTAAATATTCAGCAGCTCCGGTTGTGACTCGGAGGCTGGATAACCTAACGGTTCGCTTCTAATACAGATGTTTCTTCCGGCATACAACCCGACTGTTGTTACCATGACAACTGTTAGGAGTAGTAACCGGCGAAGGAAAGGACCCCCCCGTTGGGTGGCGGACGTCTTTTATAAGGTGGGATGCGCGGGTAGCGAGGCAACGGTTTGGGTCGATGCCATTCTTAATTTAATCACGGTAAGGGTTAATGTGGAACTGTTATGTCGGCCGTCCGACTATCCAGTCCGGTTTATTATATTCGACAGTCGGAAGCCTCTCTCTCTTCCGGTCGAGTAATTAGGTCTGCCCGTGTCTTTTAACCGATAACTTAATCCGGAATTTAGTGCGCCCCGTTCGTTTAACGCTTTAATCCGCGCAACCGGTGCTCGGTCCAATACCTAGAGTATTGCGTGATAACGAGTTAATTGGAAAAGGTTTTAGCGCTTATCCCACGGTATTAGGAGACGTAGGTGAAGGGATAATAGCTTTAATTTCGGGGGAGCGTCTTTCGGGGTTTCGGCGACTAATAACTCCCGGTTATCCGGTCGTTTCCGTTAATTAAGCCATTTAGATAGACGCGCGGATTCGACCGTCCTTCCCTTCCGGATCGCTTTTATCGGAACGAGCATCTATTTTTAGACGCAGCGAAGACTTTTTTAAAAATCGTCGAGTGGAAGAAAAGCGATCGTTACTTAAGATTGTTTCCAGTGCATCCGTAACGGCAATTTAAAGGTAAATATTAAAAATATCCAGCCGACGGAACGTCTTTAGAAACCAGGGATCGATCTCCACACCAGGAAAGAGTAGAGAAGAGCATGCACCCCAAAAATGGATATTCCGCCGGCATCTGGAATTTCTATAAATAGAGTTTATTAGTTGGAAATTTTAAAATTGAGTTAAATTTAATTCCAAACAAGTAAGTGGGGGACGTATTAACCGGCGAAACGTCGTTAGGCGCGCACCAGCTGTTTCTCCTCCGGCACTCAATCGTGTGCTCTTCTCTCTCGTTTACCGTCGTCTCTGCTTGGACCCGTGCCTGGCAGCTGTCGAAGTCATCGACCGTCCGACACGTTGCGACGGCCCTTACACCAAAAATCTGGACCCTCTTCCGTGGACCCCCGGCCGATAATCGGAGTAATTACAGCGATAGGTCCATAATTAGTTTAGCTTTCACGCTGCTGTTTCGACTACCTCAGCCTCGGCCTTGAGGTTGGTGTTAACGATGCCAGCCAATTAATGAAGTCACCACCGGGCGCCCCGGCTCTCACCAGTCGAACCATCAGATCGGTGATAAAAACTAGCGGGTAGTTAGCTTTTTATCACCATCGTCTAACTATAGATAAGCCCCCTTTCTTCTCTAATCCCGTCTAAGCTCTATTCCGTGCACGAAATTAATAGCTATTCTAGATGATGATCGAGTTGTTTAATCGATGAAATGAGACCCCCGATCTTTGCCATGGTTACAATTAATTTTCTCTGCAGAATCCACAGTTGATTGACGAAAACGATGGAAATTTAACGTCAGTGGTTTTCTAGATGTATCAGGGCTGTTTTTATATATATATCGATACAGTTAAAGGTGGGTCCTTCGTCCATATTCATCAAAGGAAGAGAAGGCGGTGGTCCGAGTGTCGTATATTATCTAGATAATGGGAGGTGTTTACGCAGTCCGCGTGCTTCCGCCTCATCGATTGGACGCGGAATATATCGGGAGCCTTTTCCCACCCCTCGGTAGAATGAGAATTTCCGGGCGGCGGATGTGACGTGGAAAATCGACCGGAAGTGGCCGGGAAAAACTATCCGAGCTTATAAAAGTAATCTAGAACGTTGGAAGGATCGCCGTTGCTCTCTTTGTCTTATCCTCTAGAGGCGAGGTTCGATCGAGAGGTACGGCACGTCGCAACGTCTCCCAACAGCGCGGATAGCCCCACTCGGCACTGGCGCAAACGTTGTGAATAAAAGAACACGTCTCCGTCTTCCACTTATATTCCATCCGACTTCTTTTAACTTCGTTTCTGTCGGAAAATTAGCCGTAAAAACCCATTTATCCGACGGGGGCTTTCCCTGCCTTAATACCCATTATGGAGAGAAATGCGTTTACGACCGATTGTCGTTATGGAGGCGCGGAGAGGCTGGCAACCGTATAATTTGGACAGATTGGCAAATGTATTTCGCCTTCGCTCGGATTATCTTACTATTCTCCACAAATGTTGTTGGTAGTAGTTAAAGGTCGAAACCGGTTAACGGTGTGTTTTTGTATAACAAGTTCTAATATCGCATATTGATTGAAGACGAGTATTTTATGTATCCTGGAAATTCTGTAGAAAATTGCTTTGTCCGGTAAAAATTTTGTATATTTGTCTCAATCAATCAATCAATCCTGGTTCTTGGTTATTCCATGGGTCATGTCCCTCCATGTCTTCCTGTTCCTGACCAATTCTCTCAGTTCCTCAATGTTCTTTTATATTTGTCTACATTAGTAGAATTATTATATTATCTTAGTCCCGATATTAAGGTTCCGCATTTTGGCTATTTTATGGCTGATTTATGTTTTAAGTGCCATTGCCATGATCAGAAGACCGATAGCATTTTCTAATATGGGGATTGTACGCGCTAACCATCATTATTTTCGACAAACTATTGACAATTAATGCCCGTTCCTGTCCTGCAGTTTCACATTACTTGTCGTGGATAATTGAATTTTTGCTTTATGTTTGATCGAAATAAATTACGAAAAATTAATTTATAGCCTACGTATTTTTATTTCAAAGTCAAGAACTCTTAAGACATGAAAATATAGGATACCATAAAGAAAAATTTAAAATGCACTCACAACTAAACCTTTGCGTATAATTTTTTAAGCATTATTAGTGCCAATACATTGTAAATTATAATATTAAAAGGTTCTGTATTTTCGCTGTTTCTCGATTATCGATGATGATCCAGTGACTCACAGTGTGAATCTTTTGAAAATTATTTGTAGATTTATGGTCCAGTGTGTGATGCAAAACGTCTTTGTAGTTTGAAGCCCCGGGACATCAAAATTTTCTAAGATTTTTGTGTTTATATGTTGTATATGTGTGTGTAATTTGTTTAGTTGTTGTACAGTTATCATCCAACCATCATTAGTTGAACATGCAAACAGGTGATGGTTTGTTCTTTGCCATTGCTTGCTCGAATATTCCAATATTTCGTTCAGTTTTCATGGTTTTTTTTACAGTATATGCAAATACGGTATAAACAGTTAAAATTTTTATTTCTGAAATATTTTAGTTATAAATATTCGATTCAAAATTTATCTTTACATCGATATGTTTCGAGAGAGAAGGAATTTCACACTGGGAAATCTCAAAAAAAAATTGGAGATGCGGGGATTTTTTTTTATCACATACTAAAGAGCGATGTATAGTATGAATCAGTCTTGTCCGTTTAATCCATATCATGCGATATGATACAGACATATACGTGGTGATTCAGGAAGAATATGCAATATTCCTTTGGGTGATAGTATTGATGATTCTAAGCCAAAAAAAGTCACATGAGCATGACCACTATTTCTAACGGTAATTGAGATATTCTGGTTATAATGCAAAAAGGGCACCATGTGTAAGGAGGAATAGAAATGAAAGATAAGGACCGACCTAAACACTCTACTGATTAGTCTTATTGCAGAAATGATACAGAAATAAGTGTGGCAATTCTTACAGCGGATTTTCAGAAATGTCACCATCCACGTCAATGCACTTTTCAACGTGGGTCAGAATGTGACTGGTTGTTTTGGCGAAGGTTATCTCGAAGTTCTTTGATTTGAGTAATAGCATCCGTTGTGCGAGCAATCAGTTCATCACTTGTACACACACACGTGCGATATCAGCATCATTAATACATATTCGGCTGCGCAACTACAAATTATTGCAAATCGCTGTATTTCGGTTACCGTTAGAAATACCCATGTTCGTATGACTTTCCCAAAGGAGTATCGCTGACTAGACATGACCCGCTCATATAAATGAGCGAAAATATCTTCTCCGTGGAGTATCATTAGATAAACTCCTACGAACAAGTATACGGAATAATTAGACGGCAGCCATTATTAAGTTTCAGCGCCACCTGCGAATTTTGTCTTTTTAGAGGAACTACAATTTTAATTTTTAAATTATTAATAACAACAAAAAAATTTTTTTTGGCTGTCGCAGAAATCCAAAGATTATATCTTTCTAATGATACCCTGTTTATAGGAATCGGTACAGTGGTTTGATTGCAAAAGAGATATCCATCTAGCCACGTTTCCTCATTAGACGGCAGCCATTATTAAGTTACAGCGCCACCTGCGAATTTTGTCTTTTTAGAGGAACTACAATTTTAATTTTTAAATTATTAATAGCGACAAAAAAATTTTTTTTTGGCTGTCGCAGAAATCCAAAGATTATATCTTTCTAACGATACCCTGCTTATAGGAATCGGTACAGTGGTTTGATTGCAAAAGAGATATCCATCTAGCCACGTTTCCCTATTAATATATATGATTCCTCCTGAAGTACCCTGTTTATTATGAAAGTAATTGCATCCTTATTATCCATGAATGCACTTCTAATTTCCATCCTTTCAGGATACCTAGATGTCAACTGTGTAAATCCTAGAGATTGGTTCACAAAGATTCGTTTCGCCAGTATAAATAAGATAAAAGTCCCACATTTTTGGTGACATTTTGATTCACGTTTCCGACACGGAAAGTTTTGTTAGCCGTAATAAATCAATTAAGCGTAGATAGATAATTTCTTCTAGAATCTCCGGAGGCTGGATGTTGAAAGAGTATTTATCGAACGGGTGACAAGTCGGAAGAGTAAATTAAGCCGGAAGGGGCGGAACTGATCTCCAGCATTCGACTTCTCCGCGGAAGTCGGACGGACACGCTTACAGCCGGATTCTCATCCATTCCGAGTTGTCGTCGGAATTATAAATTTAAATGCCAGTGTCTTTGTCGTGTCCGCGTGCTATCAGTTCTTCTCAGAAGATTGGCCCCTCTACCAGAACCGTATAGGAATGTGTCCTTTCCACCCACCGCATAAGGGATTGCATTTAGAATGTAGCCATATAAGGGTGGCCGGCTATGGATATTTAGTCGGTTGTCTTCGCTTCGGAAGTTAGAGGATAATTATCCCATATCAGCAGAGCGTGCCCTACGTGACTAGAAAGTCCGACTACTCTTTATGAACCATGATGTCCCTCTTTGAGCCTTTCTGTCACGTGATTCCATGCGGGCCATGGATTACCGTTTGGAATTTAAATCTTCGATTAGAAATGGTTATTGTTTTTTTTTTTTTGCTCTTGCGTTTTGAACAGTCGGAAGCCATTAAGCCCTTATCCTAATTATTGGTTTATTATTAAGTAAGATAAGCGATTACTGGATAGAAACATGTACCAGCCTGGTTTCATAAAATACATACAAACTATCCAATAAGGACGATAGAAATGTTTCTGGTGGACAAGAAATGCCACGAAAGAACTGTCACGATTCGAGGTACTCGGTATTAAAGATGCATATCATTGATGACGACGGTAAATATACAAAAATGATTTCTGGTTCACGCAAATACTGTTAATTAAATACCGTAAGATGCCATTAATCCGTACTAATGGGAGAACTCGAGCTCCTTGTTTGTTGTTTGGATTAATGAAACGAAAACCGTTCCTTATAGGAGGAAAAAAAATCAGGTTTCAGTGTTATTGACAAAGCGAACGTACGTTAGATATTTTTAAGCATTGTAAAACATTATTTTAAGCATAAACAAACAGGGTTTTATTTACTTTACAGAATACATTTACTATTTATGTATACGAGAACGTTCCTAAATATAACTCGGAATCGATCATTCACGCGTACGGTGTTTGTTTAAATGACGTTCGTATTAATTTAAAAAAAAAAGTTTTGACACTGTTAGGAGTTTGTAATAATACGGATGATGGCAAATTAATTATTCAAAAAATAACCCGAGATTGCAGAAATTAAAAAGTGTTTTTAACGTTTTCGACCCCTCTTCCGTTTATCAAATAAGACGTGAGGCTGTCACCGAAGGAAAGTTGGAAATGCTAATCATGATATTTTCTGGAATCGTGAGCTATGTTTTGAATAACTAGTTTACAGCTATATACCAGAAGACTATAAAGAAATGTGGATGAGAGCATATAAAAATACTTATGTAGTTTTTTTGTGTATTTCACTACAATGTAGTTTTTACAACGTTTTTTATTTCTTTTTTTTAATTTAATTGCATACAGGGTGTGATTCAAAAGGTTGCGGGAAAAAATTGAAGGAGCATGTTGAGGAGGACATTTTTTGATTTGGAGCTTCGTTAAAAAGATATAACACCTGAAAATTTTGTGACATATCTAACGTGGTGTGGTGCGTAGCATCTTATCCGGGGATTTTTGAGAGAGTGCCTCACAGTTTCGTTCGACGATGCTATGTTTGTATGGAATGTAGTATGGCAGTTCGAACAATTTTGTAAAATTGTGCTTAGGCGCCGTAGATTGCATCCTTACTGATGTAACCTTTGCATAATAAATGCTGTGACAATCCTAAGAGTATTTCATCGATCTGTTAGACTCTCAGTAGTAGAACCGGTCTAAAAATGGTTGCGGCTTGGCTTATTTTCGACAATTTACACACGTTTTAACACCTAGAGAAAAATGACGTCACAAAACTTTCAGGTGCTATATCTTTTTAACGTAACTCTAAAAACTTTTGCTTAGAAATGCCTCCTTTACATGCTCTTTCAATTTTTCCGCAACCTTCTGAATCATCCTGTATATTGTTTTTTGAACACGAGTGAAGACTCGATTTTTATTTTCGTAAATAAATTATAATAAATACAATTTATTGAATTCTTGAGAGTGAATTCTTAAGAGTTTGTTTTGAAGAAACAGCAGTGTTAATCTTGTATGTTACTATTATCAGTAGGGTAAAAACTAATCTGCCTCTCTCTCTCGTTCTAATCCCAGTTATGTATGGTCGTCTGCAGAAATTTTACTAGAAGGCACAGCATATTGATACTCTAAAGTAAATAAAATTAGTTAATTCTTTTTGTACGTGAATTGCGTTAAAATTGAAAAATCCAGGGAGATAATTGTCCTATCTTACTTGTTAATGCGGCGCCAATCAGTCTGTATGATATTTTGAGTTGGTTTCGTCGCTTATTGTATAAAAGTTAAAGTGATTAAATGGGGCCTGTGTTTGTTTCAGACTATTTTTTTTTTTATCGAGGGATGCAAATTTATCTGTCAGATTTTTTTATTCAAAATTCGAGTAAAGGGTGGAATCATAAAACTAGGCTATGGATATATAGCCCATTTTCTTTTTTTTTTTGTAACGATAAGGCTAGTAGTGGTTTGGAGACGAGTGTGATTACAGAAAGGTATTGCTTAAAGGCCGCGACACACTGAACGCGACGCCAAGCGAAGCAAAAATGAGAGGAAAATTTGCATCCTTCGCTTCGCGTTGCACTTCGCCGCAGCCCATCTACATTAGTCGAGTTACTTTTCATGTTTCATGGATTTGCCGATAGAGATCGTTTGCGGAATGTGGTTGATTTGTTATTAAAAAGAAGTGCTCGTATATTTTCGGTATTCTTTTAATTTCATGTCATTTAGATATGGTTTTTTTTGTACTTCTAAAACAAATTCTATATCTGAATCCCAACCACATGGCATTTAGATATGGTTTTTTTTGTACTTCTAAAACAAATTCTATATCTGAATCCCAAACACATGGTTGAACTTTCGCCATTTCCAAGTATATAAAGCATTCGTTTCTATTGGTTGATTGCTTCCTTCGCATCTAGCCGCACCGTATTGTTTGCGTGTGCTGGTTGGTCAAAGTTCATCTTTTTCATCTCCTTTCTCGCGGCGACGCGCGTTAACTCGAGCAGCCGCACGGGATAAGATAGTCCAAGACACACTGTGCGCGCGTAACCGCGCGAAGTTGCTTTCTTATGCTTCGCTTCGCGTCGCGTTTAGTGTGTCGCGGCTTTAAGAAAGCAACCTGGCGTTTTTACGCGCGTACAATGTGTCTTTGACCAGCTTTTCCCATACGGCGCTCCAGTTAACGCGCGTAGCCGCGCGAAAGGAGATGAAAAAGTTGAACTTTGACCAATCAGCACACGCGAATAATACGTGAAAGAAACAATCAACCAATAGAAACGAATGTTTTATATACTTGGAAAATGACGAAAGTTCAACCGTGTGCTTGGGATTCACATATAGAATTTGTTTTAGAAGTACAAAAAAATGCCACGAGATTAAAAGAATACCGAAAATACACGATCACTTCTTTTTAATAACAAATCAACCACACTCCACAAACAACCTCCATCAGCAAATCTGTGAAAAACGAGAAATGACTCTGCTACGATGTAGACAGGCTCCCGGCGCAGTGCAACGCGAAGCGAAGGACGCAAATTTGCTTCGCTTCGCGTCGCGTTCAGTGTGTCACGGCCTTAAGAATCGTATAGTATAGTAAAAATCTCTACAGATACATTAACCTACATCATAAAAAATTTTTACGAAACAACGATAACCCATCTGTTGCTGGGTTTACGACTCCAGTTAAAGAACGTCGGAACGGCGGCCGTAACGGGAATAATTGGGGACGAATTTTATAATTGGAACGAATCTTAAATGGAATTTTACCAGTCACGCGTGGGGATAAATGATACCGTCGGAGAAGGGAAGAGAAAGGTAAAAATTGGTAGTGGCTAGAGGTGCGGCCCGATCCTCCAATCGTTTGTCACTCCGTCGACTGGGAGAATTTCACACTCTCGACTGGTAGATTAATGAGCGATCATTAGGAGCGCACCGTTCGTCGTTAACTCTATTACCGAATATTCTGGGCAGTTTCCGTCGGGGAAACACCCGGCTAGTGTAGTCTGGCTTGGATTGTGGTCGATTTATCTCTCCGTTTTGTTTAAAAGGTGGACGTCTAACGACCCGGCCGAGGTTTGGCCAGGAATTAAGAGGCGTCAACTCGCGTCCGGGATGCCTCACCGGTCCGTAATTGTAGCCACGCATTAAGATCCGGCAGAGGCAAATTAACCGTGCGTCCCGCTGGGAGGTAAATTTTCGTCTCGAATAACGCCAGTCGCGCCGTCGTCTCGATTATTAATCGGAGCGTGGAGTGGCCGCGACGCTCGTCTTCCTTTTTTTCTGTCGACTCTGCCTGTTTTCGCCCCATCAGAAGAGGCGAGGAGTGGTCGCTTTTCCGCTTTCTTGGCAGTTTTCCGTTATAAGAATCGTAATATTCCGTTTTTATGCCGTGTGTCGCGTATGCGATAAAAGTCGGCGTTTTGTCGTCGTCGCTTTCTAACTCGATCGTTTCTGGTTGGATGTCGTCCACTTAAGAAGACGACGGCTTTCACTTATTCCTTAATCGACTAGCTTGCTCCATTCGGTTAAAATAAGGTCCAGAATCGAATCTCACCTTTTAATTAAGTCGATTAAACCAACTGTTCCGGCAGAATGGATATTGCTTTAATCCCAATTTCCGTTTGATCCGCGTCAAATCAGATAAAAGTATTTAATCCGAGAGACTTTTTATATCATTGGTTTGCATAATATATTACGTTTCTCTATTTCCCGATACTCTTGTATTAATTAAAGACAAAGATTTGCGTGGATTTGTGTGATGTTTAGGAAGGCTATTGGATAGTTTGTTTCGTATTGGAAGAGATTCTTACTGTCATTTCCCTCTGCATCCCCGAACAACCGTTAAAACAAGTAAATGTGCAAACAGTTCAGCCCAGGGGGAGATCCTCCATTACCATTAGGGTTAATGAGAGACGGAAAAACAAAACGTTGCCATTTAGGGATAATTCGACTGTCATGTAATAGCTACCTGCTTATCCGCTTACAACTTTTTCTGCTTTTGGGTCCGAGTTTTCATTGCCCGTATGGCAGCCATACGCCCGTGAACGATTAATGGCATTTTTATCGCCTGTCAAATGCGGATAAAATAAGACTATTGATGCCCTCTGATTCCGGATTTTCACTCGATAGGCATACGAAGCTTACGTCTCGATTCTCCAGGGCACCATCCGACTGGCGAGTTCTATTTTTCAGCAATGATCACAGCTTTTCTTTCGCTTCGTTTATCATATATATCACTCTACGCTTTTCGTAATCTAAGTACTTCTTAAATCGGCTTCAGCAAAATACATAATCAGATAATTACTAATTTATAATATCAAGTAAACACAGTTATTCTTCCGTCATCGAAGGTATAACGTTAATCACTCTTGGCCTCTGGCTATCTACTTCGTTTTCATCGAATGAAGTTAGGCCCTGAGATAATTCTTCATTGTTCGCCCGATACATGGAGCTATTTTTATCTGTTGTATTTTTTCTCTCCTGTTGGTAAATTAGTGTATAAAACAGCGATTACGTGTAAAACACAACCGCGCACGGCAGATAACGCGTGTTTTCTGATACCCGTAAAGACAGCCGGCGCCGTGCGAGTGCAAAAGGGCGTAAGTATTCCGCACGCCAAGGTCGCCGGTTTAATTGTCTTTAAACGCTACCTGTATTAGTTGTTACGGCGGACACCAGATGGCATTGGACGCGATAGAAAAGGTCCCCCTATCTGCAAACGGCAGCCGGACATTTAGATTTAGATAAGTCACGTTTTCAGTCCGGACCCGGGAATTTCCCTCGGGTTCTGTGCGAGTGCCCTTCCGAAGTGAAGAGAGAGAAAGAGAGAGAGCGCTCCGACTGCCCAGTCAGCACATTTCCGCCATTCAATGGCCATTGGAGTGGCAAAAAACAACCCGCACTCGACTCTCCACTTTCGCATTTATGAAAATTTCGGACGAGAAAAACTCCAGCAAAGTTTCAGTTTTAATTATTTTCGTAAAATTAAAGATTTTGTAAATTTTCTGAGCCAAACTATTGCTTCGTCCTTATCACTTTAGGGAATTTAAGTTGTGTATTTTTTTTTTTTTCTTCCTCTGTGTTCGTCTAAAACTCTATCATCGTGTGATTGGCAGCGATCTCAATTTATCGATCGAATCTTTTTTTCCTTCTCAGAAAGAAAGTGGATCGATTGAATTCGAAGCCGCTCTGTTTTTCACTAAAATCACACGTATTAGTTGAGTTTGTTCCGAATTTTGGTGTCATCCGTCTGAAGTATCTTCATTCCATACGTGAAAAACGGTGGTTATATCGAAGTTCTAAAGTCTAGAACTTCCCAATGTGGGGCGCACGCCCCACAAGGGGGCAATTTGATTTTTCAGGGGGCAATATAAGAATGAGTTATTAGCAATGAAATTTTTTTCATTTCTTTTGGATTTAGGGGCAATATGTACAGTATATAAATATATATTATGGCATACATATTTTTAAAATTAAAATCAGATTGTACACAGTGGTTGTGAAACTTTGCTGGTTTTTCATATTAATTTATATTATTATTATTTTTAACAATTTTTAGTGATTTCTTTCTCTGTATTTTAACTGTCCTGTTTTTTTTTTATTTTTCTGTTTCATGGATGCCATGTTTTTGGAAGCGTGTTTAAACCAAGTTAATAGCCTTTTAGGCTTTCTCATCGTGAATAGGAGTTCACCTTTTGAATAATAAAAATATGTCACAGGGGGACATAGGGATTTTAGAGATACTTAGGTGGGCATGGCCGAAAGAAAGGTTGGAAACCACTGTTCTAGACGTTTTGGAGAACATCACTGATCCTAAATTTCAGCATGGTTCTGATAACTATGTATTATATTCGCTTCTAGCTATTTATTTTCGAAGAGGAGAGTGAATAAAAGCGACTACTTTTGCCCATAACTTCTTTCAATAGTAATATATTCAGAATAAATGATAAATATTATTTACATGTAATATTTTGTACAAATTCTATTCTTTTTCTCTTACCAAGCTTCCTCTATGAGTCTATAATCTATATCATCATCAGTAGCCGTCTCTTGGGAATAACCTAATCTTTCTCCATCTTATGGAGAATTATCGAAGGCTTAACTGCTATTATGAAAATGGTTTAGTCATTTGTGTTTTAAGTACATCAAAAATCGAATTTAAGACTATTATTATTAAAAAAAATCTTATTGTTAACTGATAGGCAAACCCAAGTAGTTTACTATAGTTTTTCTGTCGCAAATCGAACTTCTTTTATTCTGCCAAACGAGTAGTTTTATCTTAAAAATGCATAGTACTCTGAAATAAAAGGGCAAGCTAGTGGGGCGAAATGAATATATGATAAATTCTTATTTAGATAATTGTTATTTTTTCTGTCCATCAAAAGACAAAAATATTTGATGTAATAATTTCTAGTTGTGATTTTTCCCCCTCCTTGTTTATTTTATACCGTTTTCTATCTGTTAAGCTACTAATGGCGAGGTCATTCTTAGGTTTGTCGCGAATTCGTTAGTTTCCTAGTGGAGTCGCTTGGAGTAAAGGCAGATAAAAATGGACGGGCGAGCTGCTGGTTACTAAAAACTTCTGGAGGAAGAGACCAATTCATTTCAGGTGACCAGCGAATGCTTTACCTATTTAGTTGTATTAGGTGTATGATGATCGATTTACTCGCGAATGTATCGATAGAAACGATATCGATATCGCCATTTCTGGCCATTGGGCATAATTTAAACGAATTAAATACATGAAAACGAATACGAATTAAAACATTTTCTAAAATTTGTGCGACTCCAAATGGGGTCGAGAAGCACTGATTTAAATGATTCGCATTTAACAGCGAAACTGCTAATTCATATTTTCTTAATTATTCCCATCTGCCCGGGGCTTATCTTTTGATTCATTTTCCTTGGCAGCGATTTTTTGCCTTAGGACAATAATTATCGGTTTTGGACGTGGAGGATGAGTGAACAAGTGTGTTTTGTCTTTTGTCGAATTCGTAAACGATAACGTGTATCTTTAACCGTGGAGGAAAACCAGAAATTTTACGAAGAAACCAACGATTCCGATCGATGGCGGTGTTTTTGTTTCTTTTCAATTGACTATAACGGAGATGTTTTGACAGTGAAGTGTTCTGGGCCGACCCAAACGGAGGGATCCCAAGGGTTTGGACTTTTCAATAAATTACAAGAACCAATAAAACTTTCAATTACTGAAAACTTATTTGCGTAATAGTAGAGGAAGTGATCGATAGCGTCACTGCCCTCATTGCATAAGATGCATCGAAGACAGTTGAAGTTGATTTGCCAATTGCTGAAATATATTCATTGGCAATCGTCCTAGGAAATTGTTAAAAATTTTTTTAAATAATTATCTCATAATTATTCTAATAAAATTTTATTTTAAAACTACTTTTTATTTATTGTATTATATCATGATTAAGAAGAGAATGCCTAGGTTTAAGCCTGATCCTTCAACTTCCCATTCTGTATTCTAAATTAAAAAAAAAGAACTAACTGGACATTACATGCTCGTATAAATGAGCGAAAATCTTGTTATTTAATCTTAACCTTGAAGTATCATTGGAAAAAGTTCTGTGAACCAGTATACGAAAACATCAGATAGCGACCATTATTAGGTTATAGCGCCACCTGCGAACTTTATCTTTTTTAGAGCAATTACAATTTTAATTTAATTTTTTATTTCTTAATTTTAAATTATAAAAACAACAACAATTTTGGCTGTTGCAGAAATCCGAGGATTAGATCTTTCTAATGATATTCTACTTATAGGAATCGGTACAGTGATTCGACTGCTAAAGGAATATCCAGCAGCCAGCCACGTTTCTCTGTTAATATATACTAGAAATTACCCGCTCATATAAATGAGCGGAAATAAAATCTTATAATACTGCATAAAACGACGAAATACACCTCCAAATTCGTGTAGGGAATCGTAAAATGGCATCCATTATGATGTTACAGCGCCATCTGCGAATTCTGTCTTTTTATGGAAATAAAATCTTATAATACTGCATAAAACGACGTAATACACCTCCAAATTCATGTAGGGAATCGTAAAATGGCATCCATTATGATGATACAGCGCCATCTGCGAATTCTGTCTTTTTAGAGGAACTACAATTTCAATGTAATTTTTATCCTTTAATTTTTAAATTATTAAAACAACAAATAATTTTGGCTGTCGCAGACATCCAAAAATTAGACCTTTCTTTAATTTTTAAATTATTAATAACAAATAATTTGGGCTGTCGCAGACATCCAAAAATTAGACCTTTCTATTATCATACTTATAGAAATCGGTACAGTAGTTCAACCGAAAAAGGGACATGTACAGTAATAAGTAGTTCAACCGAAAAAGGGACATCCAGCCAGCCAGCTACGTTTGACTATTAATAATGTATATATATATGATGTAAGTCTTCCAAACAAAGTATAATAGGTTAGCTGTATATTTCTGCAAATTTAGAATTAATGTGGATAAGCTCAAAAATGTACTAATAAAATATTTACAATAATAATAATATAATTATACATGAATAGATAAGTGACAATATTTACTAAAAAAATACTACAATGATTATCATTATGAAATATTTTAAAGGTGAATACAAAGAATTGAGGGAGGATAATTTCTTTTCTTGGTAGTTTTTCACCATTTTTGCAAAGTAGACTAATATAAAAAGGACAATTCACTGGGATAAATGTAAGCTGGAGCGTATTCAATCATTTCGACGTAAATACGTTTTCGCAATATGTATCAGTGTCTAATCTATACCGGGTAATAATTAAGATCTTTATCTTCCTCCGGAGAAAATCGTTCAAACTTACGATTAACATTTTTATTCGAATTTAAGACACAGAAATCCGTAGAATTAAAAAAAATTATTGTTCTGTTAATAATGAACACGATTTCCAAAAATTGCCTTTTTTTTTAATATTTACTGTGTTTGAATAGTTACTTCGTATGTAATTTATACTAGCAATATGTGATCGAAAATGCTGTTGTTGTTGTAAATAGAAATGTTTACTTGCAATGCTTTGCACGCATTTTGATTTTCAAAAATTTGAATGCTCCTATCAGTTCGATTTTTGAGATATCCGATGCGAACGGATAGGTAGGCAAAGTGATTACATGTAGCCATTTTTATAAAAAGTTATAAATGACTGTATCAGAAGGCCTCACTCATTCATTGTCCATTGAAAAGAAACAGGCACGTCAGCGTGTTGGAAATGCCAAATTTCCTGGTAAGATTTCTGGTTTATCCGATAAGTGACTACCAGACGGTAGGCCTTGAAATATACCTTATTTCTGTCCGTTAGTCGAGTGAAGATTTGTGATGCTAATTGAGCTTTTATCTCCGGGGGGGTTTTCCGAGAGGTTTTACTTGGTTATTAATATCTTCTCTCGGAATAGTGTGTGGGGCGGAAAATTAGATTATAGACGTGTATGGCGTTAAAAAAAAAAAAAAAAAAAGAGAGAAGAGAGCGAACACGTGCGCGGTGGGCTGGCCAATCTAATCTACAGTAGGTCGGTATGATTGATTCCGTTTCCTTTTTTTTCCCGCGGAATTGATTCAGACGATGGAAGTATTTTTGAAATTACACAGTGCGGATATCGACCCGTTATCCTATTTACCAAGGAAAATGTTCAAACACGAGAAAAAAGAATTTTATTTCCATAACGACGCGGACCATCTCTTCTCTCGTTTATTAAATAATACATCACCCCGGGTCCGAGACTGGTCCCAAAGAAGACGACAGTCGACAAATTGTCCAGATGGTGGTCGATGCCACTTTACAATTCGAATTGTTAGAATCAAGGTGCAAAGACGGAGGATAAAGGAGATCTCCTGTGTTGGACAACCACCTCCTATTCCAATCATAATCAGGGGATGCGTTATACCTTAATAATTAGCAGATTTAAATGCGAAGTACCAGATACAGAAAAGAGCGGTTTATGTTGCATTGTGTATTAGTGAGACAAGTTGGAATAATGGTGCCAGTTAGAACCAAAAAAATCCTTTTTAGTTTTCTATATACAGTACATTATACATATGTTTCCTTTGAATATACTAGGGATGGCCAAACTTCATGTCATTACGAGCAGTGCCGGCTCTAGAGCTTTTAGCGCCCCAAACAAAAAATTTTGTTGGACCTCCTGAAAATTTTTGTTGCCTTAAGCTAATCAGTTTTGACGATGAGCGGAACTTGAGGGGGAGCAACAGTAAATCAAAGGACACTGGCGCATTTTTCTGTTTTATTATTATTATTATTATTGTAGTAAGACAATTATTTTTATACATAATTGTGTCGTATCTTACTAAAATAATAATACCGGTAATAATAATAATAAAAAAAAAACAGAAAATGCACCATGCCCTTTGATGCCCTTAAATTTCGGTGCCCTGAGCGGTCGCTTTTTTCGATCGTATGTTGAGCCGGCCCTGATTACGAGCCACATATTGCGGCTCTCAAGTATTTGAGATTCTCCTAAATTTCTTTTTTGGTCATTGAGAACCGCATCAATTTTTTTGGGTAATCTTATGGTTTCAAAAATTATTATATATTTCGTATAGTTGCATATTATTTTATACAAAAAATAATTTACAAATTTATTTTATAAATTATTTATTTACTCCATATTATTTATTGATTTCCATGGTATGGAGCCACATTATAGGTAGCAAAGAACCGCAGTTTGGCCACTGTGGGCATATACTATGTACAAATAATCTAATTCGTAGGTAGAAGTTAGGAATGGACGTATCTTAGTGTATATTCTCAATTGTTGGCGTGCACGGTGCTTTATTATTTTCATTAAATTTATTATCCACGCGAAATACAATCAAACAATAATATAAGTGAATAGGTTATCAACTCCCATGTCTCTAAAGTGCTGATACACTCAGGAATATTAAGTCACGTTAGGTACGCTTTATTCACGTATTCTGCTGCCTTCCCATCGGATTTTCGCATTAAATCGACTTTAAATGTAATCATAAAATTATTGGGTATTGTATTGTAGGAAAGGGGCTTTACACAGCCCTAGCACTGTGATCATCAGCGCTCTATTGTTCACTCCTAGCAGGATGATTCCATAAAGAAGTCCCGTCTTAATCACGAAAGACAGCATTATCTTCAATGGGACTGTAAAAAGATCTGGTGCAGGAAAATGCAATCTAGAAAGATCATACCTTAGTCCTGAAAGGGCCACACATTCTCACAGAATGTGAAAAAGAATGTCATCTCCTCCTCGACATTTTCTACAGTTGGGACTATCAGCCATCCCAATTAGGTGAAGATGCCTTCTAAGATGACAGTGCCCTGTAAGGAGCCCTGAAATTATTGGGTAAATTGAATTTTCTTAAGAAAAAAAAATCTATCCAAAATGTACAGTATTTTAATTTAAATACTAAGATTATTATAAGAACCTAAGTGATATCGATTTGGGATATCATAAAAGTCCTTTCTGACAGCATGTTAACTGCAGAAATCGACTTTTACAAAAAAAAAAAATACTTCGGACGTCTCATCTGCTTGAAATTATGATCGCCTCCAGAAGGGTAAACATGCCTTTATCATTCGCGTTCTGCAGGATTACAACGATAATCTTCTGCCACTAATTTTATCCATTACAATTTCGATGACTTTCGATTCTTCATATTTTTATAATGATGTATTCTATTGGAACTCCATGTCAAGTACTTGGACTTCGAAGAGTGAAGGATATCGAATAAATAAACTTAAAATCTTGCTTATAACTAAGCTTACAACATAGTCTTAGAATAAGTGTTGCCAGTATTCAAAACAATGTGATTGGAGTAGTAATGTGCTATTACAGTATTTTAAAAATGGTTTTATCTTTCAAAAATTTTAGTATTTTGTTCTAACTTATTAATTCTCGTCTCGTAAATAACGAAATATGCTGTACAATATAAATATTTAACAAAAATATATTATTTAACGTAATAGGAATTTCGAGAAATGTGCATTCGCTATTGTGGTATATAGTTATGCAGATCCAACATCGATTAATGCATGATTGATCGATCTTTTTTTTTTTTTGCTAATCTCATTTACTTATGGCACGTCGCGTACTTGTTTTATAAGTATAATGATTCAGAAAACTACTCGATTTAAGTTATTATTTTCGTGGCTATTGTGGTATATAGTTATGCAGATCCAACATCGATTAATGCATGATTGATCGATCTTTTTTTTTTGCTAATCTCATTTACTTATGGTACGTCGCGTACTTACTTGTTTTATAAGTATAATGATTCAGAAAACTACTCGATTTAAGTTATTATTTTCGTGCACACAATCTCTGCTTCGACTCTGTTTTGATTTTAAACTTCTTTTATAGCTATTTTAATGATTTTCGCGTGTTTAAATTTTTTTCCACCCCCTCTTATTAATGGACATTATTTTTATGTTTCTTGCCGTTTTACATCGATCAAAATCCATCTTGCTGTTTCTTTCTTATTTTTAATATCAGATTGGTGTGCGTCACAATAAATTAAATTGTAAATCGATTTTTAATAGCGATTCTAAAATCGATTGAATTGCCGTATTAATTAATGTTAATTGTGTATATAGTATGTCATGTTTTCGATCTTTTTTCCCACATATTCGACCATGAAAATTAGAGAGATCATCGAGATGGGGATACCGATATCCTTGTCCAAATTCCTGTTTGTGATTTCTTATCTGCGGACTCCTGTAAACAGAAAGTTTTTAGGATTAAGTTCAATAAAGAGGAATTTGAGTTAGAGGAACGATATTTTGCCATAGCCATTCTGCTAATGGTAAGAGGGAAGAGAGAGATGTCGAGGAAAAAGAAAGGATACCTCCGTTGTAAGCACGAAAGCAGACGTTAGACGGGATATGGATCTGCTGTTAGGAATGGATTAGAAAATTTTATCCAATAATTCCGAAATGCATTGGTCGAAATTCAGTCGGAAGAATTCTTTTAATTCGGAAAGTGCCACGATAAAATCTTATACTGTGCGCTTCTTTCTTCCAGAAAATCTTCAGTAATGTAGGCAGAAAAAATTTACCAAGATGAGGCGTGATAAATCGAGTGACTACACAAGATAAAAGTTTTCGTTTATCGTTAGTTACTACTGGAGATAGTAATTAATAATCCAGAATAAAGAAAAGTTTAACTACTCTGGTTGGTGTATATACCGAGCATTTTCTCTCTTCCGTCTTCCGAATGGTTACTCTAACGATGATGATCAGTATATGGAGGATGGGTAGATTTGTGCACGCACACATTTATTTAAAAATAAACAATTTTATAAATTGTTTTCATTATTTCTTGCATAATTTTATCACAATTCCGTTATCGGCATAATAAATACAACATAACTGTTTAGCTTTTAAAGTTTTTATATATATCATTATTTGTGCTGACGTTTATTTACATATAATCGCAAGTCATTCGTTGTATGTTACCATATAAGTGTTGTACAGTAAACTCCCCTATAATGGGAATTCGTATAACGCGGCGAAAAATTGCGGCTAGAACTCATAGAACGCTATAAACAATCCCGTAACATTTGACATACTTTTTGACTTTTTGTTTAGAAACGGGGAATGTAGGCGCTTGCCTATTGTTTATGCATACAGAGTAAAGCTAATAGTTATAAAAGATGTAAAGGTTTATAAAAGAACTGAGAGACAAGTTTAAATTTACATAAAATCGTCTGATAACGCATGTCTCGTATAACGCGGAATGTATCCCTCGCGTTATACGGGAATCCGCTGTGTAGTGTTGTGTTGTATTTGTTTTATCCAAATAGAAAAAGATCAAAACGGAATTATTGTGATTTTTATCGACACTTTAAACGCTTTTTTTGGTGTTGAATTGCAAGTTTATAATTCGTTTTTTTTTTTTTTTTATAAGAAAGTTGGCAAAAGTTTTCTAGTTCCCAATCAAAAATAAATTGTAAAATAATTATAGTATTTTATCCGAAAGAATAGTGATGATGCATTAAATTAAGATGTTATATAAAAGATACGAAGGAGACGATGTTAAAATCTTACTGCTTTCTGTACTTGGTGGAAATTATCCATTTTTCTACGTTTCTTGTTTGTTCTGGTCTCGGTCCAGTTGGCAAAAGAAATAGCCGATTCGAATTCATTTTGTTTACATTGGGCCCCATCGATTCCCGGCGGAAAGCGGGCACCACTGCCTAGCTAAATTGTCGGATTTCGTGCGCGATATTAGTCGATTTATAAAGCCGGCCGTAAATTTTTCCCGCCGCCCCGTCGATACGGCATTTAACGGGCAACCTCTCTTAGCCACGTTCTGGTCTTCTTTTTTATTTATTTAGGTTTGGGGCCCCCGTGCTGGCGGTCGATCTCCAGTCTGGTTTCTCCTGCCGGAGCGAAAAGAATTTCTTCGTTCGGGGCGACCGGGAATAGGCCGCGCCTGCGCGCTAACGCCGCGCACGTCGTTCGTAGATCGTAGCTCAGAAGAAAAGGCGCGCCAGTTTGGACGCGCGTCGGTTAAGGATTCCACCCCTTCCCGTCCGGCCGCACGGCGGGGAAAGGTGAGTGGGGTGGCCGATGGGTGGGGCCTTTTTTTTTGTTTTCTCTCTTCCCGCCGCCACTGGGCTTTAAGGGAACGCAATCGAAAACGGATTAAAGTAGAGCGATTCCAAAGTGCCACCAGGTTTTTGAGGGAACGATGTCGGTAAGCGAGAGAAAAAAGGGACTGCGTTTTTCCTAGTAGCCTGTCACATTTTTCTTTGGTCCAAACGAGTGGAGTGTACAGATGGTTTCTTTTAAGGGTCCGAATTAGAGATATATTACTAGTTTTCTCGTTTCTCTTGGTATAAACAAGCCGTAACGGACTTCGATTTTAATTGTAGGATTCGCTCTGTTGTGATTGTTACCTGCTAGACTGTGGTTATCACTCCGACGGTGAGGCGGAAGTAGAGGCGGTCGATGATTTACGCGCTTCCATTCTTATTGGTCGAAAGGTACGGTAATTACCAGAGTCTTTTACCAAATTCTGCTTCGGAAAATCCGTTCTTTATACCGAAATAATATTTCGATAGCGTACAACCTCTCCGGTCTTAACAAAGCGTGGAGTTAGTGCCTGGGGCCCAGATGTTTCCGTTCGAATCTATCGTTGTCCCGTGATTTTAAATTCCCACCCGACCATGGAATTCCCCATACAATAAAATCAAAAATAAACTTTAATCTATTATTCGCTCCACTGGTTACTATTGATTTAGATAGTAACGATAAAAGAATACGATGCTTATTATTGTTTTTTTTTTCCTTTAAATAAAGTCTCGTCCAAAATTTATTTTGCGTACTGGTATATAAATCTTTTGATTCCATATCTTATCAATAATATTTTAATGGATAAAGATGTAAAACTGTTTCCAGTTATGATAGAAATGTAATTGTTAAAACATTCTCTGGATGGTATTCTCGTTCGGTTATTTTTCTCTCAGGTTAGGTTAGGTTAGGTTAGTATGGTTAAGCCGCCATATCCTCATGGGATATTCTTTATCTGGCGGCGGCCATTTGTAGAGCCCATCACAGGCTGGCCAATACCCATGATGGGGTCAAGTGGATGGTTGAAGGATGGGGTTCAACAGGCCGGGCTCGGATCCCTCCTGAAAAACTGGAGGTATGGACCCGGATTTGAACCCGGTCCAGAGTAGTAAGCTATAGTTTTACCACGCGGCCATCCGGCCGACTTTTTCTCTCAGAAACGAGTAGATAGTAATGGTTTACTATAATTAAACGAATAGAAGGTCATCTGTAGGAGTCAAAAATTGTTGGAGATTTTAACCACTTAATAAAAAACAATCTTTATCGAACTTGTCCTATAACGATACGCAATTCCTTCGATAATTTATATCAGTTCTGTTTACAATACATTCAGAAAATTATTAATAATTTTAAATCGTTTTACATGTAAAATATACGAATCGTTAGAGCAGTGGCTCTCAATTTTTGACAGTGTGCCGCGAAAAATTAAGAATGAATTGTATGTATGTATCATATATTCTAATAGTAAAACGTGATTGGCTGAATATTGCTTTTGCAGACTTACCGATTCCTAATTATAAAATAGGCTATCATTAGAACCCTCGAATTTCTGAGACGACAAAAATTTTTTGTGTTATAATTTAACGGTGTGCCGCGAAAAATTAAGAATAAATTGTATATATGTATCATATATTCTAATAGTGAAACGTGGTTGGCTGAATATTGCTTTTGCAGACTTACCGATTCCTAATTATAAAATTGGCTATCATTAGAACCCTCGAATTTCTGAGACGACAAAAATTTTTTGTGTTATAATTTAAAAATTAAGGAATAAAAATTAAATTAAAATTATAGTTTCTTTAAAAAAACAAAATCAGCAGGTGGCGCTATAACTTAATAAAGGCCGCCATTTAATGATCTCGTGTAGCAGTATGTCTGTAATCTAAATGTAATAAGGATAAATATAACAATCTGTTAATTAAAATTCGTTGTTAAATCTAAATTATTTAAAATACTTAGGTGTTTCGCCAAATTTTAAAATATTAAAAAGTGTTCCTCAATAGAAAATAAGGTTGAGAACCACTATGATAGAGTATCAGATTATTTTTTAGTTAAACTAAGAGTACAATTTACCGATTTTTTCTAATTTAGGTGTTTCGCCAAATTTTAAAATATTAAAAAGTGTTCCTCAACAGAAAATAAGGTTGAGAACCACTGTGATAGAGTATCAGATTATTTTTTAGTTAAACTAAGAGTACAATTTACCGATTTTTTCTATACAAATAATTATTTCCGATCTGTGTATCCGTGACAAATTATACGCATGTTAACATTGGAATTTAATTATCGTTAATATTTAATTTATATTAATGAATTGATTATCCGTGAGCGATTTATGTTTTTGTTATAAATTAATAATAATAAAAAAGATGATAGTAATACTGTATAAAATTTAAAAGTAATCATTTTTATGACACTTTTTTGAGTTACAGATCGCTACGATTAGATCTTCGGATGCTCAATTAATTCGATGTTTATTTTTCTGTTTTATTGAGATGGATTATAACTTATTACATTTGTTTAATTTTAAATATTTTATATGTATATTTGTGGTTCTGTTATAAGAAATTATATAGTATTGATCAGCCCTCTGTATCCGCGGGAGATTGGTTTCAGGACTCTCTGCAGATACCAAAACCCACTGATGCTCTGCTCCCTTATATAAAATGGCGTAATATTTGCGTGTAACTTCGCACATCTTCCCATTTACTGCGCTTTAAATTGTCTCGATTACTTATATAATATTATATAAACACTTTGTAAACAGTTGTCCTTATTCCCTAAACTACAGTGGTACCTGGTATACGTCCTCTTTGGAATAAGACCAACTTGGTATACGTCCTGTTTGGATGCGAAAAATTTTGCTTGTTATACGACCTTTGTTTGGAATACGACCGACTCGAGCTAGAACTTGTATGATTCTGTTGTGTGTTCTGTTAAAAAAACACATTCCTTATATAAAAAATTATAACAAATCGTAATAGCATTGTCTGGAATGACCAAACAATGTCATATTTCCGAAACATCCTGAGGAGAAGGCAGAAGCAAAGTTCTTTGGACAGATTTTTAGTAAAAGTCAAACCTGGTGAGCCTCAACATGGTCCAAGTAGGGAAAGGAGACAGAAACTAGAAAGAGAAAAACACCAGAATTTCAGATTCCTGAAGTTTTATTGGAAGCGGACTCTCCTTCCAAACAGTAACATCACATCTTCCTCTCTTCTCAGCACATCCTACTAGGCACTCGGCTCTTCTCAGAACGTAGTGAAGTTAAATTTTCATTTATTTCATCTACTGTAATTGCTTTTGTATTTATGTATTTTAATATTAACCAGTGTTTAAATTATTTTATACAACCCCGTCAATGTATAATATGCCAATAACAATAGGATTTTTTTCATGGGAACGGATTAATCACTTTTCCTTTATTTCTCATGGGAAAAATTCGTTTGGTATACGACTTGTTTAGTATAAATCCAAGGATCTGGAACGGATTAAGGACGTATACCGAGGTACCACTATATACAGCAAGACAAGAAAAAAGTTTTGATTTTTGAAACTTTCTGGAATTTTTTTTTTTTTTTTATTTTTCGAATATTTTCGATCCCCTGTTGGTCGTATCCGCGGATGTAGAGGATCCGATTATAAATACAAAATGTGCACGAAATTCCACCAAAGTCAAATGCACTTATAACTTAACGTATAAAAATTAACAGACACAATTGATTTAACAAATAAGTTTTACAGTTTTTGTAATGTGTACCCCTTTGATATACTTTTTTTTGTTTTTTTTTTTTTTTTAATAATTTAATTTAATTTAATTCTCTTATATTGTAATTTTTTCCTCGCATTAATTGGCAAGGAATAATTATAAAAATGCAATATAAAATAAACCTTTAATAGTTAAAATATTTCAATATAAAATAAATTATGTTTCCGATGGTGACATTCAAACAAAATAATGCTTTAATAGGATTTGGAACTTAACATTCTCAAAATTTTAAATTTATGCTAAAATTTAATTTTCGCATTCATGTGTGATGTTTTATATACAGAGTGTTTCTTAGCACCCGTACCGCGCTTTTTTTCGGAAACGCGATGAGGTAAGAAAATAGGGAAAAAAATTTGATTATCAATGTATATCCGAAGAATCGAATGGACATGGTTAAAAATTCTGTGGGCCCATCGGTAGTAGGGGCACAAGGGGTCAACTTTGAAATCTCCAATGGAAACATAGGTCAATTTTGGCATAATTGGATAGAACTGTAAAAAGCAAACAACTTTTGTAATGCCGATTTTAACATAATTGGATAGAACTGTGAAAAACAAACAACTTTTGTTGGAAAGTTTTTTAATATTACTTACGGATTGTGAGATATCACAAAAAAAGATGCCGCCACATGTACTGAAAATTTTTTAATATCACCTACGGAGTGTGAGATATCACAAAAAAATGATGATGCCACATGTACCGCCGATTGGCTCTTCAAGCATTAAGAAGAAGAATTCGACAGAGGGCATCTGTGTACATTGTGGAACATTATTGAAGCAGCAAAGTGCAGCATTATGCAGATTTAAGGCTAATTCGGGTATTTGGTGATAGTACTCGAACCGCAGATGCGACATGTCGTTCGCCATCACAGTTCGGCATGGAGTCATACTCAAGAACAAGGATTTCTCAACTTGTTTCAGTTCTTTATGAGCGCCATGGATGTACACAGATGCCCTCTGCCGAATTCTTCTTCTTCTTACTTGAATAGCCCAATCGGCGATACATTGTGGAAACATATTTTTTTGTGATATCTCACAATCTATAGATGATGATAAAACATTTTCAAAAGTTTATTTTTAAAGTTCTATCCAATTATGTGAAAATCGGCATATATATTTCCATTGGAGATTTCAAAATTGATCTATTGTGCTCCTACTTCTGATGGGCCCACAAAATTTTTCTCATGCCCATTCGATTCTTCGGATATACTTTGGTATTCAAAAATTTTTCCCCTACTTTCTATCTCATCGCATTTCAGAGAAAAACGGGTAGCACGGATATTAAGATACACCCCGTATATACATGGTGAAGAAAAACCTCGTCGTAAAATTTTGTGTACTGATAGGGGACCTCGAAACAAGTCGGAAATGTCTAATGAACATATGGTCTAAATGGCACCGTTTTCGAGTTTTATTAGAAAGGATGCCCAATGCATGTTCTTTAACTTTCCTAGACTGCCGACCCCCTTCAGAGATCATTCACCCTCACGGACCCCCAAGAATTAACTCAAAGTTTAAAAATTAGCATTAAAGAGTAAATGCTCTTGTCTTACAAGTTAGTATTTTTCCGAACCTTTGTGGAACACTGGGAGCGTCCCGCGGATGGATACTTTAATACGCAAGATACGAAACTGCTTTGAGTTAGCCGTTTAATGGGAGGTATTCACAGTTGACTTTTGTGGTTAAAATCTACAAATTTATCATAAAAATTATTCATTGACTACATACTTTCTGTCTAGTGGCTCTAGGCTATTCTAGAGTATGACCCAATAATCCAGACTACTGTATTTTGAAAGAATTTAAAAACAGTTAATGGTTAACGGATTTGTGTAGATGATCACTGGGATGCAAACTCTAGCTTTAAACTCAAATAAATTAGTGACGTGACCAAAAATATGTAAAGAAAACATCTATTGAATGTTTATTATGTATGCCGATTACAGAATAAACACTGAGCACTATATTGTATTCATGGCTTTTATAAACAAATAGCTTATTCCAATAGTATCGCGTAGGATGCGAGAATTTATTGTGCCTGCGTGAAAGGCAATGAAGCGGAAATCGCTCTTCAGCTTTCGGTATAGTGCCAGAAGGGAAGTCGATCCCGAGAGAATGTCCGATTTTATAATGGGCGAAAAAAAACAACGGATCCCCGGGGCCGTGTAACGCAGTTAGAAGAACGTATGTAGGAAGAAGGAGTATCCCCGGAGTGCTAGAAATTCTTTAAAGCAAATGGGAAACGAAGTTAGGTCCGGCACAATTGCATTTCTTAATAAAATCAAATAAGCTAGAGAGAGAATAAATTAGGGTAGGATATTATCTCTTTATCGGCTATGGAAATTACAACATTTCGGATTGTTTACGTGGATCAAAAGAGAGGATTGGGATTTGGATGACGGATGAGTGCCGTCTAGTTTTTGCTTCCATCCGACAAAAATCTAAATTTTCGCACCAGAAATGTTGTCTAGCATTGTTAATTCGTTAATGCACTCTCAGGATGGTTACTGATAATAGTGAACCATTTGGTCCACTTCAATTTTTACTCTGTAGGGAAATTTTCCAGTCAACATGTAGTAGTAGTAGTAGTAGTAGAGGGAGGAGCCTATCCAGCCCAAGCACCGCAACCAACAATGGTCTATTGTGCACCCCCAATCAAATCATTCCATAAGAAGACCTGTCTTTAAAACAAACGACAGTATTTTCCTCAATGGGACAGTAGCAAGATCCTCCGGAACAAGAAAATACATCCTCGAGATCACGCCTAAGCCACACATTCACACAAAATGTGAAGAGGAGTTTCCTCCTCAAGCTGACATCTTCTACACATAGGGCTATCAACAAGCCCAATCAAGTGACAGTGCCCTGTAAGAAGCCCTGTAACAATCCTAACTTCATGTTTATTCAAAGAAAGCAACTCTCTAGTTCGCTGGACAGAGCAACCCAAAATGAGAGCCTTCGCCTGCCTAAGACCAGAGATAGACCTCCAGAAAGTGAGATGCTGGGCCGCCAGCCAGTCCTTGACAACCCGCCCAAAGACATCCGAACCGATGCCCAGGACAGGCTCAGGTCCAAAAAAGGGGCGAGAGACCCCTTCCTTGGCAAGCCTATCAGCAACCTCATTGCCCCCAATCCCCTTGTGCCCCGGCACCCAAACAAGTCAGTCAACATATAAATCCAATACTGTTTTCTCTATAATTTGGGTGCTGTTTTTAAATTCAACACTCTCCACCACTGATATACACATCTAAAATGACGTCATAAAAAATTTCTGCTGTGGAACTATCAACAGACAGAACATAAACTGATTTTCCAATCTTTAGATTTATTTTTTGCATGGAAGCAGCCATCTTAAAAATGACGTCAAAGTCTGTGTCGAATACACCAGTGAGGTCACTGGTGTATTTAATCGAACAGTTTAACGAATGTGGTTTGCATCACTGATGGAGAGTGCTGAATTTAAAAAAATTGCACCCTTTCTTTTAAAGCAAAAACATTTTATTGATCATAATTGGACGATCAGTTGCTTCCATCTTTGGAAGATTGTGTCGAAGTTAGATTACTTAAATATATGAAGTCCACTTTAACAGGTTTTCACTGTCTTCATCTGTACCGCTTCCTTTTGAGACCGTTATTTTGCTTTTAATTTTTGTCCATGCTCTGTGGATACGAGTCTAATTGACGGATGGAAGAGAAGGAGCGGAGTTAATTCTAGTAATTTATATGGCTCGTGTGTCTAATCGACTTTTTAAACGGATTGGTCGGACGGCGGCTACATCGGACTAAACTAGTTTCCTCCACTGGATCCAGTCCTCCCATTCCGGTCGGGACACGGAAAACCACTCGCCTCGGCCGTAAAGTGTCGCTTTGTCTTCATTGCTCCCGGTACGCTGCCCGACTTAAACGTTCTCCTGTCTCGTTTTTTGGCAACCAAATATCCTTTTGCACTTACGCTGACCAACCTGGTCATTTTTACCTCTAACGTCCTCCATCCTCGGATAATTGCTACGTTCCGACCGCGCGGTTGCCGCTTTTCTTCTGCAATTTATATAGCGAAAAAAAACGAAGGCGAGGGGGTCTAGTTTAAAAATTTGGGTTTCTGGTAGCTTCCCATTCCCTTCTCCTTTTTCAGCCGGTAGATGGCGGGAAAATATACGAATTCAAACGCGGTTTTCTCTGTTCTTTTTAGGGACTTTTATGAGAATCTCTGGTAATCCAGAAGCGGAATTATACCGAATGTACTTAACTGATTGAAAAAGTTTTCTATTCTGTGATATATTCGTGCATATCGAGTCGTGAGGGGGGGAATTCGACCACCCTCCACGACGCGCTTTCCCTCCATGCAGAATTGGAAACCCGTCAACTGTGGCGGCGGGGGAGAGATCGACTCCGCAGGAGAATGCGCCCTACGACACATGTTATCGTCGGTCGACGTTTCCAAAAATGGAATAATCAAATCGTGTAAATGCATCGTCCATCTGGTCCTGTTACAGGTACGCCGTCTTTTTATGTCTTAAGTTTGGTTACAGGTAAAAACCGTTCTTGACTGCTTTTAAACGATGTTTTCCGTCCCATCCCGTCCGGGAATGTCTTTTTCTTACGATCTCGGTATTTCCTGCTGTGTACTTTGTTTCCGGTACCGCATCCACCCTCGGGCTTTTCTGGCGAAGTGTGGCTGCTGCCGTTAAACCCTGTTGGAAAACTGATTTGGGAATTACTGCCCTTCTCTGTTTGGAGATGGATGGCTTTCTTCTACCGTTCTATCTTTAATGGAATTTGTACTTTTCGGAGTCCTTACAAATTCCATTTGTACTATTTCCGGCAGGTAGCTTTCGGATCTGGTCCAGTACTGTACCTTTAGGTGTCTGTGTTCTTTTTTTTTTTTATCCGCTTTGTACCTTTAGGTGTCTGTTTTTTTTTTTTTTTTATCCGCTGGTGCTTCCTGCCGTATAAGTAGCCTTTCCGCTATCTGTGTCGTCTGAAAGACTTGTGACTCATCTACGGTGCGGAAATATTCCCTAGAGTGTAGATCGAGGTCGTACGAGTTGAACGGTTACTTTGCTTTCTCTCCTTCCTTATGCGTCATCCTTCGTTTGTTTTAGGATAACAAATATGCCGACTCTTTACTAAACGTCTTTATCCACCATAAAACGTCGTTAAGTGATTCCTCGTTTGAATTTTGCTCTTGTTCTCTTTCGTAAAATGCGGTCTATCACGCGAGTAGTCGATAACTGTATTTTTTTAATAACTACAACTTGTTTTGTCGTAGAGTATCAGTTGGACTTGGTTACAGAACATTATGAGAGCTATAACAGGAATATTTCTTCGTACCATTTATAATGATCAGAGTCCTGGAGAAAGAAAAAATTATCTAATTTGCTCCACTTTCGAGAGAAATACAGTATATTAAGAGAATTGAGAGGTTTTTATACATTAACAGATAATACGTCGAATCGGGCACTGGTGACAGAAAATAATTTAACGTGATTTCTGTTAAAAATGTCATTTTTTTCGACAGTTCATTAGCTTACGGTTCCAATAAAAAAAACGGCTATCTCCGGAAGAAATTAAGCGGCTTCGATTGATTCGAGTTGTACAAGTCCAAATACATTTTTTTTTTTTACTGAAGTACTTAATCGATTTTTCCATAAGAAATTGGAAAAGGGAAACGGTTGGTCGTATACCCAGAGACGGAAGAGTTCATTATTAAAGAGACTTTCGGGAGCCTAGTGATGATGGATGGCATCCAGACACTTTTTCTACTACTTCCTTCTTCCTTGGCATTTTTAATTTGTCTCCCGACGAATACAAAGAACACCGGGGGAATATAGTAGTCTTGGGCCCGGTTTTCTCAAAAAAAAAAAAAAAAAAAAAAAAAAAAAAAAAAAAAAAAAAAAAAAAAAAAAAAAAAAAAAAAAAAAATAAAAAAAAAAAAAAAAAAAAACAAATCTCTCTCTAGTTGACATTGAATAGGAGCTCTCGATTTAACCCTGTTTAGGTTTGATTAATTCCACTTAGCTTCTTGTGGTAGTCCCGGCAGAAGCGCCATTCCAATAGACCACTTTCTCTTGGTAAAAATTTTATCAGAAAAGTTAAAAAAAAAAGTCACTTTATTCTCATAATCGAAAATCAGTTACTGTTAATGTTAGGAAAGGAACTTAGCTAACTATTAATAATAGAGCAAATTCGAACCAATTTATAACTTGAAGCATTCGATGTACCTATGGATTTAGATATACGCGATCAGTGGATGTATGGATTTAAAAAAGTTCCACAAAAATTGATCAGAATAAGGAGAGTACACATTGAAACGAGCTATACTCCATTCATCACTCGTATGGCAAACTTGGATTATAGCAGCAGTCCTTAACCTTTTCTTAAATGCGTAGCACCAAAATCGGGCTGAAAAAAGTCCCCTTTCCTACATCTACCACCAAAATCAGTACCATCAACAAAAATATATGCCTCGTATACAAATAGGAAGTCAAGAATATACACTAGCTATGTCTCATATATCACAGGTTGAGAACCAATGGATTCGATGTAGTTTAATTCAGCATTTTAAAGAATTAAAATGATAGGAATAACTTTAACTTGGGAATTGAAAGATAACTAGCAGAGAATTTCTTCCATTGCGGGAGGATCAGTAGCAGTAGACATGCCGTGCAAATTTCATTGGGTGTTTCACGACCCGGCGCAAGACAAATGTGGCCTTTGTACACACTGGCTCAGTCACTTGTGTATTTGTGTTGGATTTATTCATTGATTGAAAGTGTTTATATAAGATGTTTCCTTTTAAACATCGAGAAAATGGTGTTTGAAATATAGTGCTTTGTTGTGTACATATTTATACAATGTGCGTGTTCCGGGATTTGTTGAGTAGTTGCATAGAAACAGTATTGTTTATGTCGGCCAAGTCGAGGTTTTGGTCGTTGTTAGCGATGAATTTAGCTTTTCGGAACAATAAATTCCTTAACAAGAAAACACGTATAATAATTTATTATTATTATTCTTACTGATCTTTCACTTTCTTTATTGTCCTGTGGAAGCGAAATTGGTGGTACCAGTAAAACTTGATGGTATTACAGAATTGATGGAAAAAAAGGATGGATTGATTCTCGAAATAGCAATTTCTATAATAATGCCAGGAGTGAGTTATTTATCCGGCTTTCTACGCTGCACACAATGCGTGCTAACAGATCGTGATCCTATCTTCAATCACGCATTTTTATCGCCGTTTGCGTGGAACCGACACCGTGATTCCCATGTTACAAAATAGTTTTAATAACAGATCAATATATGTTGCTGTTCATAGTAAAAAAAAAAGTTTTGCAAAAAGTGGGAGTTTCTACTGGTTTGACTTAAATTACCCGACAGATTAAGATAATTAACAGAGAATACTTCCTTTCATCGATCTGGTTGTTTTGGTATTTGACGGTCGTTAGATCGATTCTAGGAAACAGTTTTTCAGATTCGAATTTTTTTTTTTATCGGTTTCTGTCCGCATTGTTAGCTAGAAATTTGCTTCTCTCTCTCCCCTAATGCTATATATATATTTTTGATTAATGTCGTGTAATTAAACGGTGATGTAAATGAGTTTCCTCTTTTGATTAAATGCGCTCGTATAATTTTTACTAATGTGTAAAGGTTAATTATAAATTCCGAATTTTGATGGAAAATAGCTAACAAATTAACACAGTTTATTTCTCTCTCTCTCTCTCTCTCTCTCCTACTCACCCGTACTGATTTGTTGTTCGATTTTTATCACCATGTATGGATAGTCTTCAAAAATTAACTGCAATAGGAAACTCAGTTGTATGGGCATTATCAATTGAATCCTTGGAAATTTGACTTGTGTTTTCCCTGTTATATTTGTCTTTTGCATTATTTTCTTTATCCTACAACCGGATTACGGTTTATAAACAGGGATTAGAGGATATGGTGATGTTAAAAGTCGAGGGATTTGTAATCTTCGAAATTGCTGCGGGCGGTGGTTGGAGAAAAGTGTGGAAGATTAACCCGTTTTCCGTCCTGAAATTTAATGTTTATGATAGGTCAGACTTTTATAAGTGATCCGGCATCTCTATTGAATCCCGTTGCCTGGCAACTGCAATTGAAGAGATAGAGACGGATGAAATAGGGAGTTTTCCCTTCGTACTTTCGGGAACAAAGAATCCTTGAGGGAGAGATGGGACAAGAATCGCCACTTCTCTGCTCGTGTTACGTACATAAACAGGAATATCATATACTAAATCTGTTTTTTTTTTTTTTTTTTGTTTTGTCGAAGTTTCGTGATACGCTCGTCCCATTTATTCGATAATGCTATTATGTATCGCGACATGTTCGTGATCATGTGGTCGTTCAAACGCGTGTTATGAAGAATTTTTCTATGCAGAATTTTCCGTGATTATTAAAAAACGAAGAACTAACTGAAAGATGCTGCTGGAATCATATAAAGCGATAATACCAGTTTTATTTATCGAAGGAGAAAGCAATGAAGACTTCTTTCTCTCTTGCAGTTCTTAAATATTTTTCCCGTAAAAGACGTGGAGTGGAAAGAAAATACATTCGTCTAAATTAAATTCTCTAAAATCGAACTTATTCTCACCAATTCTTAATTTTTAAAAGTATATTCTATTTATTGGTATATCTGATTTAGGGCCCGTTCCCACTTATTGAAAAGTACTACGTAAAAATAATCCGGAAACGGAAAATTCGAAAATTTCCTCAATAAGCAGTACAGAAAGTATCCCGGAATATAGAGTCGAGCAACTTTTAACTTTTCCGTAATGCGATCCAGATCTATAAGCAGTGCAGAAAGTATCCCGGAATATAGAGTCGAGCAACTTTTAACTTTTCCGTAATGCGATCCAGAAAAAGAATATTTTAAACCAATAGCGTTACCGATGAGAGCGACGTCATACGTGACGCGCACAGTCATCGAATGGAGAGAAATTTAAGCATAGAAAGCAAGAGGGCGAAGAATCAAGAAATAATTTTAGACGAGTGACGTCATAAGACAAGTGCCAATAGCCGGTGGCACTTTCTTTTGAAATTCTTTTCCGGATTAGACGGAACACACTGAATTTTTAAGGACGGAAACTATCCGAAAAAAGAAAATATATTCTGTATACGTAATTATTTTTCTTAAGTGGGAATCTGCTTTTAGAAATAGCATTTCGCTTAGGTTTTTTCGATGTATCTATAGAACTTCCGTCCATAAGTGGGAATCGGCTCTTAGAAATAGTATTTCGCTTAGGTTTTTTCGATGTATCTATAGAACTTCCGAATTCAGTAATCCATTAAAACGTGTTTTAAAATTATAAAATTTATAAAAAATATTCAAAAAATAAATAAATAATTTAATAATGTTATCTGTATCATCATTTCTCTCTGTAAAAATTTAATTGCGAGTGATTTCCCGTTTGATATCTAGGCATATAAGCGAGGAATGAGCAAATTACTTTTAGTCGTCTCTAGGAAACCATAGTGGTTCATTTTTTCTCAAAAAAGAAAAAGAGAGAAAAACGAAATGAAAATGAGAATTGGCCTAATATAGTGATGCCAACTGCACCAGTTAAAAATGGAAAACAGTACGCAAACTGGAGCAGGAAAACATTAGCGTGCCGATCTGGCTTTGTTTCAACCACATCGTAAAGTTCTCAACTGCGTGTTCAACTAAGGTTTGACCAAGCCGGATGGAATAAAAGTTGCGTGAATCACGTTATTGTTATCGGTATTTCCGAGATTCTTCAGTGAAAGTTTTCGTATCCAAAATCACTTGCCGACGAAATTTTGAGCTTAGTAAGTGTAACAGACATTGATGACGAAAATTTACGTTTGATTTGAGTCTACTCTATAAATCTGTTGGTTGAATATGAATGACATTAGGTTTATGTGTGTATTAATTCACGCAAACCAACAATCGATAATTTTTTAAATGTTTTTAGGTCTCGATAAAATATTTTATCAGTTTTCCTATAATCAAAAAATATGACATCTTATCATTTTTTGCAGACTATTTTATACATTTGGTTATTATTAGTAACGTTATACATTATTTATGCTCTAAGTGAATTTCGACATTTTTAAGCTTATAATTAATAATAAAATATTACAGAATTTTTATGAAAGTTTCTCTGTTGTTATTGTTTCCTATTACCTATTGCAAGAGTTTCAACTGTAAAAAAAAATGCATAGGTTTATTTATAAATTACTAGTGTTGCTTTCCTGCATTGATTGTGTAGGCAGCAGAGAAGTATTATTTACAGGAACTGGGTAAGAATAGTAATTTTTTGATGATAGTATATCAAAACTTTTAACTCTGTTGAATAAAATGAGATTTGATTCACTTATTTTTATTAATAAATTTAATTCTAAATTGTTTTAAATTATGCATTTATCATTTATTTTTCTAAATATTAAATATGTAATTTTTGTTTGTATTTCTTTTGTATTAAGGAATTTGCCACTCTCACAAAAGAGTTAAATCAGGCCAGAGAACAGTTACTAGAGAAAGAGGAAGAAATTCAAGAATTGAAAGCAGAAAGGAATAACACACGAGTAAGTTATTCAGCTAATATATATATATATTTTAATTTTGTTTTATAAAATAAAACCTGTGAGTTGTCTCATCTAATACAGGTAATATTCAATGAATTCATAAATCAAATCCTAAATTTGTCAATTTCCAATTACTAATGTCTATTATTACACTATATTTTATTGTGATAAGCTTAACAAACAGAAAATTACAGGAACCAAAATAAGAAGGATGTTTTTGGTACATCAGATCATTGTGCATGGTCTTGCATATGTGTGAATTGCATTGACCATTCACAAAATTAAAAAATTGCATTATTGTTGTAAGTTGAGGACTATTAGTATTTTATAAAAGGATGTTTTTAATGATTAAGAACTCTTTTTGGATTTTATTAAATAATCATTTGTTAAGATAATCCCAACTAATATGTTTGTTTAAATGATCAAAAAATAAAATCATGGTAATACAGTTCTTCTGATTAAAATTATTCTTTCAACTTTATTCTTAAATATAGTCTTTCCATTTTTTTTAAACAGAATTTTTCAATATTTTACTGTCATGGTACTTACAATAATTTAATTCTTAAATAAATAATTTCATATTTTTCTTTAGGAAATGGAATAGAATTGCATTAATTTCTATGATTCCTATTAGAGCGAGAATATATTCAAGGGCAATGTAAATTTATTTTATAAACACCAAAGGATTTACACATCTTCACAGGAGAGTTAAAAATTTAAGATGAAAATGAATAAAATAATTTTATTATAGTGAATGTATCCAAAATTTAAATAACATTTAAATTATATTTTAAGAAATTGATTAAAATTTTTAATTCTATCCTTACGCATTTTAAGTTTTGGGAAAGATTTTGAAATATCGATATTTAAACAGAAATGCAGTCTTTGATTATTTCTCCTTTGACTAGATATGAGAGTGAAAGATAAAATCAAGATGATGATCTTATTTTCAATAAATTCTTTCTTGGACATTCCAGTCAAATTTTTATGAATTAAAAGAGAAATAAGCAATCAATTTATTAAAATGCTCTCTAGAAATTAAATAAAATTAACATTCTCATTCTATTGCATTTTGATTATTTTTAAGCTGTTCTTAACATAGTTTACCGAAAATATTTTAATTTTGTATTTGTTTAATCAATAATGTTAATTTTCTTAAATACAGTTATAGACTTACTTTATTTGTTCAATGAAGGAAGCATGCTTTTATAGAATTTCATTTTGAATTTATATTTTGTTTTTATATTCTGTAATTTAAAGTAAAAGGTAATTGAATTGAAAATGTTATTAAATTTACAGTTGTTCTCTTCAGTCATAGTTAATGATGATGAGCTAAGAAATATTGAAATTAAATTTAAATATAAAGAGTTAATATGATATTGAATTGTAAATGCACAAAAAATGAAAAAAAAAATTGAATTATTTATTTGAAATATATTATGGAATTAGAAAATTGATCCATAATTCTGTGAATATCATCTTTAAGTTTTAATTTTTCTTATCATCTGAAAAAATAAAATTAAAAAATTTATTTTCAAATATTTTTTAAAAGAATGAAATTTTATCTTTAATACTTACTTAGCTCACGTAACAGGAAAAATTTTTAATCAATTAAAACGTTTTTGGCCTGTTTTAGAGGCCCTCATCAGTATTCTCTTACTCAACATATATTTTAGAATAAAGTCTTTTCCTGTTATGTGAGCTAAGTAAGTAAGTATTAAAGATTATTGATAAAAACAGGAAGTGCTAAAAAGCTATAGGATGAAATTTTATTACAAAAATAGAAGATTGTTAAATTTTTAATTATTGGCTGGATTGTTCACATAGAAACACTTTGGCTTTCTCCCTAGAGAATCCATATTTGATTCTAGCTCCCACTGCTTAAAAAATTTACTTGGAGGATCCATGCCTACCCTCTTAATCCAGCTGATTCCTCCAAAGGGGGTGAGTGGTCTGTAGCAGGGTCATTTTTTCCCTGTTATTTGGTGATCAGTAGTTGGGAAGTGGTATCATTTGTTAATAAAAAAAAAAATACATAATTATTTGATAATATACAATCAAAACTAGATCATATTCTAGAAGAATTATTGAAATTACTATAAAATATTTGTAAATAATTACATAATTGTTCAAAAATTTAATTTTTAATTTTATATTAAAACCTGTAATCAAGATTGTAGACATAAAACTGAATGTAGAAAATTACTTTTTATTTGTTAGCATATATTGAAATTATATTTGACTGTGTAAACATGTAAAAAATGAATATGATCGTTTTGGAAAATTGAATTAAAAAAAAAAAAATCAGGTCTTTTGCAATTTCTTAACAGTTTTAGAAAAATATATTATATTATTATTTTGAATATTTATATTATTATATATTCCAGTCGTATAGATACTGTACAATTATTCATCATAGTTCTAAAAGTACAACTAATGGTGATACAATACTGTATATACTTTCCACTCTGGAGGACCCGGGTTCGAGTCTCGGGTTCCACCCCTTGGGCTTTCCACTCTGAGGACCCGGGTTCGAATCTCGGGTCCCACCCCTTGAAAATATTTATCGTGGGGTCCGGGCCCAGCCTGTCAATCCCCGTCCTCCACAATCCGGCTGACCCAGTACCCGGGTTCGAGTCTCGGGTCCCACCCCTTGAAAATATTTATCATGGGACCCGGGTTCGATCTCGGGTCCCACCCCTTGAAAATATTTATCATGGGGGCGGGTTCGAATCCCGGGTCCCACCCCTTGAAAATATTTATCATGGGGTGCGGCCCGGCCCGTCGATCCCCGTCCTCCACAATCCGGCTGACCTCTCCGTGCCCGGCCCGTCGATTCCCGTCCTCCACAATCCGGCTGACCCCTCCGCGGTCCGGCCTGTCGATCCCCGTCCTCCACAATCCGGCTGACCCCTCCGCAGAAAAGCAACCTGTGGAAGGGCTTGTTTCGCCCCGCCACTTAGTACTCTTACTAAGTGGAAAGTAGCGTCATCTGTTGACCAAAAAAATAGTTTGGAGTGTGGCGTCATCTGTTCATGATATCTATAAAAACAAAAAAAAAACAAAAATACTGTATATACTACAGTATACTGTGTATATATTGTACTACTATACTTTGTCGTCATGATACCAAGCGATGCACAATAATAATTTAATCTTACAAGTTAGTATAACTGTTTTATAGAAGTTAATGTATTATATACAATTGTTCAAAATACAATATCTACGTATTTGTGAGTGTAAACGATGCATTTGTATCTAATAATAATATGTAATTGTACAGCAACATATTTTATTTTTTAAAACACGGTTTATATTACATTTCTTTAAATAAAAATGTACATCTCTACAGTTGTACAAACTATATACAATGTTAATATATAATTTATACATTTATATTTTATAATGTAATTGATTTTAGATTTAGTTGTACATTTGTACAACAATGCTCCTTTTAGTTTTCCTTAACTAAATATAAAATACAGTATATACAGATATGTATATACAATAGTTGTAAATTTGAACAATTATAGAAAATACAGATATCCCTTCTTGAATATTGCTTTCTATAACACAGTTTCGCTCTAACACGATTTGAAAAATGCGAAGACTCATATAGCACGGTTTTTACTTAATACAGTTACTTGTATTTTACATATTTAGAAAATTATTTTCAATCATCACAACAGCGCTTCTCAAATATTTTCACTTGCCCGAGGAAATATTTTCGTCATCCTCGGTATAGAGATATATAAACTAGGAATGCGAATTAAAACGTTTGTTAAAATTTCTGCGATCCCCAAATTTTGTTACGCGACCTCATACCAGGTGGCGTAACAAAATTTGAAAGCACTGATCTACAACACAAAATATTTTCATTAATTTTCGTAAATCCATACTGGGGGAGAGAAAATGCAATCATTGAAAAATATTAAAATTAGTCATAAATGCAATTTTGCTAGTTTGCCGTGAGGTGGGTGACCATAGCCAATCTATTTTCGATTTGAAATTGAGTTAATTAGCGGTGATAGAATATTTTGTATTCCAAATGTTCAATTCTTGGATTAAATAAAAGTTTTATTCTTCAATAGAAAAATTGAAAGAGAAGAAAATATTTTTATTCATAAATTTTTTTAGAGTATATGCTAAGGAACGATTGTTTTTTAGCGGATGGTAGCGGGTTAGATTACAAATTTAATAACGAGAGCAGAAGATACACAAATTTTAAATGCAATAAAAAAGTAAAGTTGATATCGTTAAAGAAAAAAAACATTCTAATTTTAACGAAGTAGTGGGTAAGGAAGATATAATTACTAAATGAAAGTTATGGGGGCTGTTTTAACGTTTATTGTTTTTTAGAGTGTGGCAACCGCCGCGAGAGGGCACGACATGGAAAGCAGCCGACAACCTTCTATAAGCCCGCCAAAAATATAAAAGATGGCCGTTATCATACGAACAATTAGTCGCATTGAAAAGCAATAAATTTCTGGTAAGTGTTGAAATTTTCATCCCAAAATTATACAGTTGTTTTTTAAAGTAACATTAATGATCACAATGATATTAGAATAGTGGAATTTGATATATTTAACGTGTAGTAGATACTTTAAAGAATACTTTGCTTTTGAAATCATTCTACTTTAGCCATATTAATTCATGTGATTAAAAGTTCCATCTTACCCTGATTAACAGGAAAGATAGCAAGCTTTGCTTCAGGGTTAGATGCCCGAATCAAAATTTTTATATTTATGATTTATTTTCCTAGAAAATGACAAGAACATTTGTTAAAATCTCTGGTGAATGTGTACAAGCGGGGAATCACTATATAATCAAAATTTTGACAAATTTCTTCCTTACCGTATTTAAAATGAAATAGGATTTAGAAATTTATGAAAATATCCCTTACGAATTCATAACGAACGATTTTCCGATGGACAATATTGGCTCGCGGAAACCTTGAATGTCCGCCACATTGATTGATCACGTGACTCAGTAATGACGTGTAGGTCATGTGATCATCACACAGTAGTTTCCTTTTTAAAATACAATATAGTCTTCACAATTATCTCTCTTAGGCATTGTTCACTTTTACCCACGGAGGTAAGAGATAGATGGAGATGGCGTGTCTATTCAATCCAGCCAACAAAATTGAAGCCGGGGCGGAGCTTATCCGCCATATTGGTACACCCAAAACATTGTCGGTGCTAATGTTATCCTATGCAGATATAAGGATTTTTAAGACGTATTTTTAGACTGGAAACACGTCAAGTTGTGCTGGCGTTGGTTATAACAACCGAAGTGATAACAGAACAGCAAATTTAACGTTTTACAGGTAATGTAATTTCTTTCAAATAATTTATTTTTATTCACAAAGACAAGGTAGTAACTCTACCGTCTATTGACTGATATTACCACAGAAATAAGTATGTTTAAGATAAATTCATTACATATAAATATAATTAATATTATGTTGTCTATTTTATCGAGTTTGTATCGAAGTTTATC
>AYEL01083680.1:0-39175 GCA_000484575.1 Olivierus martensii
ACAATTAAAATTTGTTACGTATATCATATAGTTGTCTTAATATTTGGTCTCATTTATTATTATAAGGGGTTTTATCATGAAACTTCCGAGTTTTTACGATCGAAAGGCGGCCATCTTGGTCAACCCATCGCTGGCTTCACTTTTAGTGACGTCATGCCATCTCCATCTATCTCTTACCTCCGTGCTTTTACCACAGTTCTCTACTGGAATTCGTATATTATTCCATCGCAATATAGTCTGTCCAAGTTAGTTGTGTGAGAAAACGACACAAACTGGGACAAGTTCATCTACAACAAAGGGGTGTACATCATGGATTAGGTTACACGGATACGAAACTCCCGTAGAGTACCCGGCTGCTCCAAGGTAAAACGCAGTATGTGCATTTTGTTTACATTCTGAACTGCATGGTGCACTGTGATCGCAAAGTCATGCTCTCCACGTTTAGAGAACTCATTTTGCCAATAGAAGGCAGATTGAGCGAAAAAAGTAAAATTCCAAACAATATTTGCGGCGTTTTCGCACTCAACCATGAAAAAATATAGTATCTGCAAATGAGACCACGTAAGATAGCGAAAAAAGTAAAATTCCAAACAATATCTGCGGCGTTTTCGCACTCAACCATGAAAAAATATAGTATCTGCAAATGAGACCACGTAAGAAAGTATGTGCAGTAGCCAATCAGAGCGCATATTTCCAAGCACGTGGCATGCATGTACTGTGTTTTTCCCTGGTTCAAGAGTTTTATTATTGTTCAGAGTTCCAAGTGGTATTGTGAATGGAAAAACGTTTTTACAGTTTATTTTATTTTTGGGCAGACAACTGTACCGCCCAAAACAAAAATTGGACCTGTATACTGCACTTGTTATGATTGTCAACCAAATTGAGGGCCCAACGACAATTACTATAAAATATCTCACGAAAAAGAAATCCAAAATTCCATCCAATATTCGCAAGAAAAGGACATATACAATTACACCGATTTGATAAACACTATTGAGGGATCCAGAAGCCCAGAAAGAGTTCAAGTTCTAGATTTAACCTCCTTTCGGAAATGGGTTCCTAAGAAGAAGAAGTTTCAAAAACAACCCGCAAACAACGTCTTTCACCTGAAAGACGTCGTTGAAGCAAACTTCGAAAAGGGGTCGCGGTGCTTGAATACAAAACCGATTTTGACGGGGAATGGAAAATCCTTGCTTTGCTTCAAAAAAAAAGTGGAAGGAGAACGAATCTTTGCTTGCAGAAAAGGCAGATCACAGAAAAGTAAATCATGCAAAAAAGAATGCCATTCTTCAAAGCCTTCTTCCACGGATCCCTCCAAACAGGAGGATATTTTGGGAATTTGTCCTGTTCAGCTGCTTCACTTGATTTAAATACAAACAAAGAAGTTACGTTCGGAAGTGACGAGTTGCAAGTATGAGGACACGGCGAGCATTTTTGGCTGAACAATGAAAAATGAATTTTTAAAACATTATTTCAAAATAAAAAAAGAACTAGTCATGCACATACGAGAGAAACTAAATTTAAATTAAAAAAATAACCACATAAAATGGTAATGTTTAAACAGTTTGAAAATGATTGTGTAGTCCTGCACATACTTTGTTTTTGTGTGGTTTAATTTTTAAAACTGGTGGTACGGACTACGGCAAAAAACAGCATCTGCATAAAATTGCCTAAAATTTCGTAAATTACGTCACAGTTATCATAAATAACATACTATGTAATAATTAGGTGGTCTAGTAATACATTTAGTGTGTTAGAATTAAAGTGATGGTCTAACTTTATCACGTGTAAAAATATTCATTTGCACTGATTTTTCTCCGTTTCATGTATTTTGCACATACTGCGTTTTACCTTGGGGCAGCTGTACCGTTAAACTGATTTTAGTATCGCCCTCTAGTAGTTTCGATAGAAAATAAATGTATTCCATATAGCCTACTTTCAGGGTTAAACGCGTTCTGATACTTCGTATCTGATTAGAGCAAGTGAAATTAATCCACGAATACCAAATACTACATTTATGTTAAAAATTCGATTATAAATTCAAGCTTTGTTATTGCTATAAGCATGTTTATAATAAAAATAATGTTATAATTACAAAGGATTTTGATTAAAATCAGTTTATTTGCAAACAGGAAATTTTACAACATATTGATATAAAAATAACAACACATCATGACGTCTAACATTTTAAATAAATAAATTTATGAAAGCACAGTTAAAAAAAGTAGTCTTATAAGATACATTTTAAATATAAATCAATGAAAAATTATTTAAAATAATAAAAATTAAAGCAGTTTGTTTTTATTTAAATATGATTAAATATTTTAGTTTTTTTGAAGGATTACCATCTTTCTTTTTTTCCTGCAATTGTCTATTGTAAAATTTATTTATCCAATAAAATCTAACTTTAATAAAATAAACAAATATCATTTATAACATCAGGTGAATATACATCTAATTTATTTCCATCAATACCAGATTTTAATATAGCAAATAATTTTTCTTGGATACCTTTTCATGTAATATATATTCTACATTATTAATAAACGAAGTTTCACAGAATTTTATATATTCTGGTGCTTTTTCTTTAAATCTCTCTCCGTAAACAAGAGCCATACAGAACATCTATTTCGAATGAAAAGTTATTTTTAAAAAATGGGACCTATCATTCAGACTAAATTAGATAAAAAATTATAAATTATTTACTTTTCTGGATCTTTGGGGAATCGGAAATACGATAAATGAAGTGTTTTGCTTCGAAAATTGGTTAGAACATCTATTTCGAATGAAAAGTTATTTTTAAAAAATGGGACCTATTATTCAGACTAAATTAGATAAAAAATTATAAATTATTTACCTTTCTGGATCTTTGGGGAATCGGAAATACGATAAATGAAGTGTTTTGCTTCGAAAATTGGTGCAAAATATAGCAGCACACTGAGTTTTCACCTGCCGCCATCTTGTTGATACAAGCAGTACCCTCTTGCGGTTGCGATAGAAAAAACAGTTTAAAAAACCAGATAAGTTTCGTATCCGTGTCAAGGAAGATATAGTACGGAATGGAAACTTCCATAGAACCAATGCGAACCAAAATTTGAGTGGCGCCCTCTAGTAGCTGTTAAGTTCAACTATTTACACCTCGGCTAATCATTAAATAATTAATATGCGCAAAAATGGTGTATAATTATTTGTCTTTTTATCATGATAAAAATTATTTCAAAATAAAAACTACAAACAAAAACAAAACAGTATTTCAAATTTTTCAAACAGTTTATTCAATAATCATAATTTTGATAAATAATTTTATTCAATAATTTTGATAAATTTGAATAAAAATGAAGAGGAAAAATACGTTATGGGCGAGTTCCAAACCTCAACAGTAAGTCATTAGGCAGTTATTAGAATGTGAGAAAACGTTAAGAATAGAATCAAGTTTAGAACTTAAATTGCAAGTAAATTCAAAGAAAATAGTGCTTACAAATTTTGAAGTTAATGACTGTTGGGATGGTTTGGATATAAAAGAAACAGACACTTCTATTTTTTTAACAGTTCTTGACTCACAAGTCAGATATCTTACTGGTTAGAAGTGAAAAATTATTTACCTGTCATAACATACTTGAGTGGATATTGTTGCTATGCTGTATTAAAAAAATTAAAATGTGTTTACTGCAAAGAAATATTAACCCTAGACACTAATATTAATTTTCACAGCAGTTATAATTTACAGGTAGGCCTCGATTAGCGCGAATAATTGGTTCCACGAATTTCTCGCGCTAATCGAAGTATTAACTCTATGGAAAATATGGTAATTGGTTCTTGCTTTGTGAGATTCCGGCCATTAGCTAACTTCACAATGAATAACTCTTAAACAGTTAGTGTTAAGTTTATTGTAAATATTTATTTTCATATTTTACATCATTGTTCATCATCTAAATTAATAACTTACCAGGAATTGCGTCTCATATCATCATCAAACCAACCGCCAAATCAAAACTAAAATAGCGAATCGAAAGCGGAAGTTGAGCGCCGCCTGGCCGCCAATTCTGGGTCGAGAATTGAGTGAATAGGCCGATTTGCAATTAAGCATTGCAACTTTATTGAATCAGTAAATTAGTTCCAGATAGCATTAATAAGCGAAGTTAATGAACCAATGAGAAATTTTTAACAAGTTTTCTATTTGTTTATTAGCAGAATACGACACCAAAAGATAACAAAAACAAATTTTTTTCACAAGTTTTATTTTAAATAAAGAAATCAGATAATAAACAAAAGAAAATAAATAATATCGGTAGTACAGCAATATAATAGGCAAATAAATTTGTAAAGATATCCTTATTTAAAAAAATTTAACAAAGAATGCTTTTATGTCGCTCAATCACATCCATTTTTTGCTGTAGCGTAATCACTTCTCTTTTTTTCGTTTCCTGTTTTATCATCAAAAGTGTTCTTCCTTTTATCCATTTCGATACTTTTTAAAAGAGAAAATTCTGTACTATACTGTATGTATACGATAGCAAAGCTAAATAATAGTACAGTAATGTTAAACAGTTAAAGGCAAAAAGCCCATCTTTCTGATGTTTCACCCCTTCAAAATCGTGTGACCGTTCTTGGACTGCTCCTCGTTCGGTTTTACTAACCGAAAATTAACGGTAATTTGTTAATTGACATCATAAAAGGAGCTTTGTTAGTAAGACTGATCTGTGTTTACAACTCGCACTAATCGAATCTTTTCTCGCGCTAACCGAATAACGGTATCAATTTTTTAAGTCGCGCTAATCGAGGCCTATCTGTAATAGCAAATCTTGATAAGGGTGGGCTTTCATATCCAAAAAAAAACAGTTGTCTCATATGTATTATACAATTATATTGCAATCAATAAAATGTACAGTACAAGGAATTTGAAAGTTATTTTAATAAACTTCAAAATCATAGACATTTTATTACCATGATCACAATAAGAATTCTAGAAGCCCAAGAAATGATTCCAGATGAACAATGTGAAAATAGTCACACAAATTTACTTGTGTGCAAAATGATAGTTTGGATTTCTACGAATATTATTCTAAAAAATTTATGCTTGAAGAAAAATGATATATTGTCAAAGAACAAGAATAAAAGGAAAATGGAAACACAAGAATTTTAATAAAATTCCGAAAAATCTTTAAATTCATTATATGATGATTATTGTAATTATTTTTAAAAATGAATATCGTCTTTACGGTGGTGTTGTCTTTACTGTACTTACCATTATTTTGAAATATTAAATGTAAATTTTTGTCTGAATAAAAAGAAAATCAAATACTGTATTTTTAAATAATAATTAAAATCAAATTATATTCCAAATTAACAGTGTATAGTATTCATTTATTTACGAAGGTCTTCACGATTTTATAAATTATTTAGTTTTTGCATTATGCTACAAGACTTATCTAAAGCTGAAGTATGACCTCGATTGATGACGTCACAAAAACTTGCTCAGGCTTTATGTACAGGTGGTATTGGCTGGGCTCGCTGGGTTTTGTTCACATCGCTCCTTTTGTTTTGATCGCTGGTCTAAGACAGCTTCGGGCTAATCGCCGCCGTATCGGAAGATCGTCTTCAACCGAAACTCGTTTTCACCGAACGTCGTTTCGCCGAAATATCGAGTTACAACGTTCTCCAATAAAGTATTCACAATATTAATAATCGAACTACAAGATCACCTATTCGTGCGCATTTGTGTTGTCGTCTGGGAAGTAGATCACAACAACAAAACTGGACTAAAGACTTTTAATATCTATAGACTAAAGACTGAGTGTGTGTCGCCGATTACCTATTCGTGCGCATTTGTGTTGTTTTCTGGGAAGTAGATCACAAGAAAACTGGACTAAAGACTTTTAATATCTATAGACTAAAGACTGTGAGTGTGTCGCTATTCTCACGTCCAGGTCACCCAAGTTACAGGTATCTCTCCCAATTTGTGACGGGAAATAAGATTGTATCTTCAACTCTCTCATATTTATATATCAAATAAACAAAGAAGCTGTTGAACTTTATTCAATGTTGTTCTTCGCCTCAGTTAATCGAGTCGTCAGCCTCACTCGTCGTCCTTGCTCACGCGTTTAACGTGGACCGGGATTTTACGTCGTTCTTGCTCACGCGTTTAACGTGGACCGGGATTTTAGGCCATTTGCCTGTCGATTTCGCTTTTCCGTCCGTCCGGAATTCCACATTCGTATTAATGTATTAATACGAAAATACGAGTCAATACGGAAAGGACGTATTCGAGAGTCGGTCCGGAACCCTGAGACAGTTCACCGTGCCCAAGAATCGCAAAAAGACTGAACAAGACAAAAGCAGCACTCGGATGGTATTAACAGTTCTCTTCAATAATTACCAAGAAAAAAATCCAAGCAAACCGTCTTGTGCTCCTCCCCATATCGGGAATCTCCGATCGAAGAGAAGTCACATTCAAGTGTCCATCTGGTTCGTTGAAAGCCTGAATTTAATTTCTTTTGGTGCATCAGGTAGTTGTCTCCTCTGAATTGATTGTCGCAATACTTTACTAAGCACAAAATCTCTCTATTAAAGAAAGCTATTGGTTACCTAAACTGTAGTCTCTGTGTCATTGTAGTGAAAAGTCTCATTATCTATTCTTACCCAAATCGCGCCATATAAACGTTTAAGCATAAAGCTGTTCAGTACCGTCCTGAGGTTCCACACACTAAAGATAGCAGGCGGTAGTGTTGCTAAACGAAAAAATCAAAACCGCGTAACTCCGAGTTCGCATAAGTGGTATTACTGTAATTAAATTATTCATTTATAAAGAAATTAATCTATAAAGGCTTTATATTTCAGCATTTACAACTATTGATCCATACTTGGGTTTAATTGCCAAGCAACTGGGCATTGCAGCCACTTCTTTGGGAATCATACATACCATCATTCCATTCTTAAGTATTGTTTCCAAACCACTCTTTGGATATTTATCAGATAAATATCAAAAACACAAGTTGATCATCATACTACTGATGATTGCATTAACTATTTTTTATCTTGTTTTGAATTTTATGCAAAAAGAACAATTTCCAAAAGATATTTTATCACCAATAGGATTCAATTGTTCAAAGAATCACATAGAACAAATCATCAATCAATCAGAATTATTACAAAATTTCCATAAGAAATTAAACTGCAGTGTTAACTGTAACGATATAATGCATCCAGTAGGGGTAATTTCTAATTTAAACCAATTATTATTAGAAATTAATTTTGATGTAGACTGCAAAAGCAATTCATGTCTACTTCATTGTTCAAATTTATTAAAATGTGAAACTGAAAATGATTTACGTTTTTGGATTTTTGCAATATTTAGAGTTATTTGTGGTGTTTTAGTGTCTGTTCTTTGGACGTTAGCTGACACATTTTGTTACGAAAATCTGGAGGAGAAAGTAGAAAATTTTGGTAAACAGAGGTTATGGGGTACAATAGGTGCAGGGATCACTGCAGTCATAATAGGCATAATTTATGATTACACTTCAAATTATTCAATAGGATTTTATATAATGGTAGCGTTAATGCTGACTGATATATTAGTTTTATCGAAGGCAAAGAATAAGATTGTTTCCACTTCAGAAGATATCTTTGGTAATGTTTCTAAACTCTTTCGAAAAATTCGCCCTATAATATTTCTTGTAATTTCATGTCTGTCAGGTATGTTTACTGGAGTGTTAGATTCATATCAGTTGTGGTATTTAGATGATTTAGGTGCAAGTAAATTGAATATAGGTTTATCTGTAATGATTGAGTGTGTTGTATCAGAAGTTCCTCTTTTTTTCTTTTCTGGATTAATAATTAAAAAAATAGGTCACGAATTGTGTGTTGTATTAACTTTTATGGCTTTTGCTATAAGATTTATATGTTATTCCTATACATATAATCCTTGGCTAGTGCTAATTTTCGATTTAACACAAGGAGTATCTTTTGGAGTATTTATGGCTGCAATATCATCGTTTGCTAAAATCAACGCGCCCAAAGGCACCGAAGCCACAATGCAAGGCATTTTTGGAGGAGTATATAGCGGATTAGGTAAAATGATGTTCTACATATAAATATGGAATTTAAATATGGAAAAATTTAATATATTTCTTCCTTCTAGGAGTAGCCATTGGAAGTATTTTAGCAGGAATAGGATTTGATTCTCTTGATGGAAGAACGACATTTCGAATTACTGGAATAATAGCTTTTTGCTGTGGAGTAATGCTGTTTTTTATACATTATATTTTAGTGTTCATCGAAACAAAGAATAAGTAAATTTTTGTTTGAATTATTTTTTTGTTAATATTTCAATAAAAAACTTTATTATTTGTATTTTAATTATGTGAAATATAAATTATTAAGAAATTACAATCAAAATTAAAAAGTGGTTAATATATAATTTATAATATTTCATTTTATTTAAGATCTATGAAGTTATTTAATTTATTGAATTTTTTTTTAAATATTTTAGGAGGTCAATTCCTAAAATTAATTAAATAATAAGAAATAAGAAAAAATTTAACCAAGAACAAGTATTTCATTAACTTTTTCATTGGAATTATCGTCGAAAAATCGAAAAGGAGAAATCGCACTAAAATGTACTATAAATGCATATCTGCACCATTTTCGTTTATTATTTTGGTTGAATGCTAGAATCAAATAATTGATTTTCAGTAAAATTTATAATAAAAAATTTAAAAATGTTTTTATGAATATTAAAAAAAATCAACAGGAAAGGAAAAATGAAATTTAGATTCTGCTTGATCTTTGGTACATATATTTTGTTAGTATTTTTTTTTGTAATAAATAATTAACAATTCAAATAACAGTTTAGCAATATGCACAATTATATTGCATATTGTATTTATTGTAGCAATTTAAAATTTTGCGCTTGAATAAATTCACAATAGATAGCCATAAATATATATTATATTATATAGATCGGAAGAGCGTCGTGTAGGGAAAGAGTGTAGATCTCGGTGGTCGCCGTATCATTAAAAAAAAAAAAAAAAAAAAAAAAAAAAAAAAAAAAAACCGATCTATATATAATATATATTTGAGTATTATTATTGTCATAATTATACAAAAAACTTGCAATGTTTTAACGGAGAAAACTCAAATATGTTACAGGGTCTTGCATTAATTAACGCAAACACTTTAATAATCAATAAAAAGTTTTTGCAAATTTCAACAAATGTTCTAAAATTATCACCAATATTTCAAGCAATTGAGTGAATATTTCAAAATGATAGAAAAATTTGCATAAATTCGAAAAAAATCACTTCATAATGTATATAAACATTGAAGAAAATAAGACTCAGATTTCAAAAATAATAAAACTTACATAAATTGTTATCATGATAAAAAGTTTGCTTATTGTTGTTATACATTATATACAAACAGGTTTATTCACTAGGGGTGATAGGTGCAAGTAAAATTGCAGAATATTCGTATCTGATGACTAAAGGGACACTCGTGATTGATGGCTAAAGGGTTCAGAACCCTTTAGCCTCAATTTAACATCATCATGGATGACATCATAAGATGTTTCTACTTCTCTGGCAAGAACCCAAAGAATTGGATATCTGGGATGCAAATATTACTTGTGTTAGTGTTGAGAAACTTTACGTATAATATATATTTATTATGTTGATACATGAATGCAAAGAATAAATAAAAGTAAGGTGGTGGATTTGTTGTGTAATGTATTGTTATTTTTGTGCGTGAATGAACAAGTCAAATCTGAGAGTGAAATAAAGACATGTCCGGTAAAAGTCAGAATCGGTAAGTGACACGGTGAAGTAAATAAATTATATTAAAAATAATAAAATTTATATTAGTATTTATGTTAAGCAAGTGTTCAACTTATTACCCATAGCAATTTAATTCTCCTTTCGACCAAAGCTTATTCATTGACGTTTTTTTTCCTAGCATTCTTTTTCTTCAGTCTTCAGATCGCGATTGAAGATATTAACAACAATAAAATTATAAAAAATTAATGTGAAAAATTATAAATTTATTTTTTAAGAAAGATGAAGAAACGAACAAAGAAAAGGAACAGAAAACCATGTTTATTTTTATATAGAAAAATAAATGCTATTTTCATTTCTATAAATGCTACTTTCCATTTCGTTTCTTTATTCTTCACATCTCATAATAGTCTTTTATCTTCTTCATGCAAAGTAAAATTACAGTATACATAAGTCAATATTCTGGAATTTGTAAATATCAAATGACTACCCAAAAATTAACTTACACTTATTCACATTAGCAGGTTACTCTTGTAATTTCAGATAACAAATGATATGTCAATGAAATAAAATTTTAATAATTGAAATTTTTAATTTTAAGTAATTTCATTAAAATATTAAAATAAATAGATTAATAATAATAACTTACGTTTGACATATCAGCTGAATCCAAAAAAATAAAAACAATTTCTTTCTATAATCTACTAAAAATATTTTTCTTAAAATATTCAATTTAAAAACAATTTTATTAATTTTTTTCCTTGTAAATAAATTTATGGAAATGTAAGTTATTTATATAAAAATAAAATATTATTACATAATTAATGGCGAAGTTATTAAAAACTGTTTTTAACTAATTTATGCAGCTTATGCAAATATATACAGTGAAACCTGTTAAAGTGACCATCCTTTGGGACTGACGTGACTGGTCACTTTTCACAAGTGGTCACGATGCAGGACAGTGACCTTCCCCTTTCCTTCCCAAAAAAAGAAGAGATTAATTCAAACTGCAAATTTATTTTAACTAAAATCATCAACTTGCAGTCAAGCGATAATGATGACATATAGCATATATCACCTTCTGATAAACAAGATCTTATAGTAAGCATATACTTTATTACAATTAATACTAACCTGTATATGTGCATTTTACATAGTCGAACTTAAAATACTGTATAAAGGTACATATACAGTAGTATTATAATATTTACTTTTTAATATACTGGTTTAACAGACTATTTTATCATAATAGAAACATTCTAATGGAATACTAATCCTTCGAATTTTATCTAATGGAAAAAATTCTAAGGAAAATACAGTAATTCCTCCATGAAATTAATCATCTTGGTCACTTTAGCAGGTTAAAATTTCTTAAAACTTACTAAGTGGGTGGTCAATATACACATTAGACTAGGTTAAAATTTCTTAAAACTTACTAAGTGGGTGGTCAATATACACATTAGACAGGTGGTCAGTATACAGAACAAAAATAACATTACATATTATGGGAAACAACCAGCTTTTGAAATTTGGTCTTTTTAGCCAGATGGTCACTGTATCAAGGTGGTCATTTTAATAGATTTCACTGTATATATTTATATTATTTTAACGACATTAATCCTTTAATTTTATGTTATAATGAATTTAATGAATGTAATGATTAAAATGATGTAATTGGATATTGCTATATACATATAATTTAAGATTTAAAATTGTTTTTTTCATCTCTTCCCCATGTTTTAATTTTATTTATAATGAAAATATGTCTGGAATGCTTTAAATATTTTTATAAGACAGTATATTTGAATGAAAATGCATTGAAAGATAATAATTCCGATTATACATGGGATTATTTATTTAGAGTGCTAATTCATTTTACTATAATTAATATAAAAAGTTATTATAGTATCATAGGATCAAAACGAGATTTTGAATTTCAATGTTTATAAATCACCCCCATTATACCTCTAATATATATTTAAAATTTCTTAATATTTAATTTAAAATTTTTATTATTTCAGACTTAATATATATTATTGATTTGCTCGTAAAATGTTTGTAATAGATTTTCCTTTTCTTGGAATTAAATATGATTTAAAATTACGTTAAGTCTAAATTTATAGTTTGTAAAATATAAATTCTGGGCACGGAAAACTAATTTAAGTTCTTTCAGGAATATTATATTTGATATACAGATTATGTATTTTCTCATTACATATTTTTTGGAAAGCTGAAGGTTTCCACGTGGCCAATCAGGCACCATCAAAGATGCTTTTCTGTGGTTTAACTTTCCATCCAATTGATACTAAGTGGCGGAGCATTTCCATGCCACTTAGTACCTATTCGCTCAAATTCCCAGTGGAGTCAGATAGAGGATGGTGTTCAAAGTTCCGAGCCCAGACTCTCCTGAAAAAACTGAAGGTGTAAGATCTGAACCCGGATCCTCCAGGATGGAAGCACAGCGCGAAACACCGCGGCCATCTGCCGATATACATTATACATTAGAATATTAGAATTATTAGATTATATCAATATATTATTACAGGGAAACCTGAGCTAGGTGGCCACCTTAATATCCGCCCAAGCATATTGCAGAATCTTTAAACTGTGTAAAATGGCCATGTGTTCAGTGGCCATGGCCACTGATATTTAATTTCTACACTTTGTGTGCAACATCTCTTAGGTGGCCAGCAAATCGTGTTTTTATCAGAAATGCCAGATGGGCTCAAGATCTTCTATCAGCTGAGCATTCTAAAGTGAAAAATCCCGAAAACAGACATCAATTAGTGATTTCCTTTCTTAGATTTAATTAACAATGCGAAACTGTGTCGTAAACTTTGCATTTTAAACTTTGATGTTTAATAAAGAAATTTGTTACTAACTGTATCTGGTGGCCAACCTGTACTTGGTGGCCACAATCTCAGCCGCCGAAAGCTGGCCACCTAGAACAGATTTTCCTGTATTAATTTTTTTTTATAATTATAAGTGCAGGTCTATTAAATTATAAATATTTTTATAGTTTAATAGGTACAAAAGTAACACAAAGTCTTACTAGCATCTCATAAATAATAGCACAAAAAATAATATAATTTTTAAAAGTTTATTTTTGTTGATTATGCTGATACCAGAATCAGTGAACATGTTTAACTTCTAATTCTAAAATAAGCAAAAACAAGACGACGAAGCTCAAGAGAAGTTTTTAAGACCTATTATCATATTTTTAGATTAACTGGTAAGAACGATATCAAGTAAAACTTACATACAGTATTATTCATTTGATATAATTATGCACTATATAAACTGTCATTGCAAAAACTAAAAATTTTTTATTAAGTTTTCAAATTGTTTTTCATAATCAAAATTTTTATAAAGAAAAATCGAGCAAGAAAAGATATTATTTTATCATTTCCTTCGTGACTTTTCTTGTAAATATAGTTTTAAAATCTAAAATCAAACAATTCTCCATTCAATTTTAAACATAAAATTCTAGGAATATTTTATTACAAATTACAATTAAGAAACGGATATAAAGATCAAGGAAAACTATAGATTGTACAAATTTATGCAATAAAAATTTATCTGTTTTCAGAAAATTCGCATCATCTTCAATATATACCCATACTGAATAATTTTGTATTTAAGGTTTTGATGATAAGACGTTTTCAGATGTATTTTCTAAAAAAATGAAGCACTTCAAATAAAATATTTATGGACTCTTATATTTGAAATTAGGTAGAACTTTTTTTTTAATTTTTAGTATACTGTACTGTATATAGTATATTCAAATTAAAAAAATATGTTAATTGAAGTAAATCGTTTTTTACTGAAATTATAAATTAATATATTAAAAGCAATAAAAATCTTTTATGTAGCATAGAAACTGAATTTCTATTATCTAAATCTTTAATAAGTTTTATGTTAATATCTATTTTATTTAATAATATTGATAAATTAATTCATTCGAATTATTTTATCAAAAAATAAAATTTAATGTAATCATTCAAATTAAAATTTAATTTAAAAAAATTTATTTGCTCTTAATAACATTCTAATGTGTTTCAGAACCCACTTTGACTCAAAATAAAGTCAAGGTGACTCAACAGTTCACATAAACAAATGCATAAACTATTTATAAATAGGGCGAAAAATATTCCCGAAGCTAATGGAGCCACGAAAGAAGTTTTAAAGAAATCTTGAAAGTTGAAAAAAATAGAAAAACACTTATTATTATTAATTTTATTTTACATATAAATTTTATAATGTTATATTTTATAATAATCAAAATAAAGTTATAATAAACGAAAGAAAGTAAATAAGTCGAATATTTCCGTTCTTATTTTTATAGTTCGCTCACGAAATGAAATACTGATTTTTTAAATAGTGCCTAATTTCTTTATATTATGCTGAATAAAATTATTTTCATTATAAATTTTTATTTTCTTTTAAAATAATTTCTATAGCGCCATCTGTCGATTGAAAACATTAATCTGATATTAATTCTCATGAAACCTCTCAAAGAGAAAAAGAGATATAAACAGGATAATTGAAATTATATTAAAATTCTTTTATAAAATTAATTGGTATTAATACGATCGAAATATATTTTTTAACTTTTCAAATAAATTATTAAGAATTAGTCATATATTATTTAAAAATATAAAAGACCTGAGATCTTTGAGCGCATGCATATAGTTGCGAAAAGGGTGTGTATGTGTTTGGGTGTAGCGATTTATAATCGAACATTTGAACTGATTTCTACAAATATAAATCATGGAAAAGATTTAATTCTTGTATTTTTGCAACAATTCAAAAGTTTTGTGGTATAAAGTTTTGAAGAAAACACTAAAATAAATTCTGATTTTTATAAAAACACAAAATCCGTGGGAATGGTTGCTATCTAACAATGATTAAAATCCAATGAAACTCCAATTAAAAATTTGGAATTTTCATTTAATGTAGAGTCATGGAAAAGATTTAATTCTTGTATTTTTGCATCAATTCAAAAGTTTTGTGGTATAAAGTTTTGAAGAAAACACTAAAATAAATTCTTATATTTTTATAAAAACACAAAATCCGTAGGAATGGTTGCAATCTAACAATGATTAAAATCCAATGAAACTCCAATTAAAAATTTGGAATTTTCATTTAATACAACACTGTACGTTATGTATATTATTTCTTAATTTTAATGTTATATACTCAAAAATGAATAAAAAATTTATATTAAAAATCGTATATTAGACTAATTTAATCCCCATATATTTTGCCCAATTATTTTTACAAGTGCATCATTAATTTCATAAGTTTTAAGTTATGAATTTTAATCATTACTAGGTTAACTTTTCTTGCTATTTTTTGTGTATATTTAACACTTTTGTAAAAGTTAAAATAAGTGTTTTCATGAAATGATTACTAAATAGGCAAGCATCTTTTGTTTGACATATTTTGCCCAATTATTTTTACAAGTGCATCATTAATTTTATAAGTTTTAAGTTATGAATTTTAATCATTACTAGGTTAACTTTTCTTCCTATTTTTTGTGTATATTTAACACTTTTATAAAAGTTAAAATAAGTGTTTTCATGAAATGATTACTAAATAGGCAAGCATCTTTTGTTTGAATTAAATATACATAAATTCAAAATAATAGAGGCTTGCATTTCAGCACTATATGAGTTATTAATATCAATACTATTAATTTTAAATAGTCGAGCTTGAAAATATCAAAAATTTTGTTTTTGTTGAAAATATAAAGTCGTTAAGATTATTTGTCGTCGCGTCTCGGATGACGAACTGTGTCTCGAGTTACAAACATGCAAACCGTCAATATAAACATTTTTAATGATAATGATATGTGTCACTTTAGAAACATTTTAAAACGTAGACCAAAAACAAAACACACTGGACAACTTCTTAGTGAGGCAGAGGACCAGTGGGTCTGAAGCAGAGTCGAGTGGTGATAAGAAACAAAAAAAAAGAAAGAAAAGAATCCCCTTTCAAACAATAACATTTCACTTCCTCACCATCTTCTACTTATGCCGTCAACTCTCCTCCATACAGGTACGATAAAACTAAATTAAATTTTCGTCTATATTTGATCTGCTTAGTTTTGTGTTTATGTTTTCTGTGATAGATTTAATGATTTCCATTGATTATGTGTAAGAACCTATGCACAAAGCGTCGGTGTAAAATTTTAAATAGGCAATCTTCTAGAGTCCAATCTTCTATTAATCCATTTTATATTAATTTCTATGGGAAAAATTGATTCGGTTTGCAAGAACGAATGAAGTTCGTGAACCGAGGTTTGACTGTATTTAGAACTAAATTATATTAATTTCTATGGGAAAAATTGTTTCGGTTTGCAAGAACGAATGAAGTTCGTGAACCGAGGTTTGACTGTATTTAGAACTAATAATATTTAATGATGAAATGCATATATACTGGTATGAAATATTTAAAAAATTGTGAAAATTAAAAAAAAACGATATTACTTTTTGAAATTTGCTTCAGTGTAAATTTAGAATTCCATATTTTAAGTTCTATACACTTTTTCGCTCTTAAAGGATAATATACTGGTATGAAATATTTAAAAAATTGTGAAAATTAAAAAAAAAAAAACGATATTACTTTTTGAAATTTGTTTCAGTGTAAATTTAGAATTCCATATTTTAAGTTCTATACACTTTTTCGCTCTTAAAGAAAACTTGTTTTCATATTATTATGTAAATAGTTGAATAAAAGTGCTGCTTTCATTTATTGATAATATATATACACTATATCTTCTAAAGAAAACACCACAAATATCGAAAATTTATATTTTTTACTCAATAACATATAGTTAATGATAAGTTAATTAAAACACATATTTAAAGGCTATGTTAAGTATATTCTCAAAAAAATCACTCAATTAAGAAGAATATGCAACTATATACAATTCTCTTAAACATAATTTGTGGATTTATCTGTTAAGAGATTCATAGCTTCAACTTTTATGAAATAATATTATATCTAAAAATTTTCTTATACTGTATTGTCAATACATTTATGAATAATATTTTATTTATACAGTTGTAAATTATTGCAATTACGTATTTATATATGTAGGACTTTACTGTATGCATAGTGTTTTCTGTTTTCGAACTCTATTTATTTTTCGTATATGGAATATTTTTTAGTTTTTATATCAATATAAAAACATCATTTCTAGAAAACATTTTAAGTTATTATTATATTTATTTGTATAAATTATTGATGAAGACCTTGTAAACAAAATTATATTTCTATTTAGTACAAGACGAAAAAAAAAACATTGAATTTTAGATTAACGAAAATCGAATATCTACTTAATATATTTAATCCTTTTAAATAATTTATTTTATTAATAATTTAGCGCATTTAAAAATAAAACTGGGGTAATATTACTATTAAGGAAATGCACAAATAGTATCTTTCGTTGAACCTAATTTAAAACGTTGACATGAAACGTTATTTATATTCTCTTATTACTGTTCTGTAAAAAAGTTAATGATTATGCACTAGTTAAATTTTCAAACTGGATATACCACTTTTTAATAACTTATAAAAGCATTTATAATATACAAAATGCTTTTACAAATTTCGTATGTATCATAAAGGTAAGCGGTAAATAAGAAATGTTATATTATTAAATAAAATATTAATATTACATGATATCATAAGTAGCAAAATAAGAATACAGTACAGCATTATAAAAGGAAAATTTTAAACTCTGATCTTCTAAATATGTGACAATAGCATAATTATTTCAATAATAATAATATATAATTAATTATAATTATTAATTATATATGTGAATATATGGATTCTTCTTTCTTATTTGTTTCCACACATTCTCACTAATGACAGTGTTATCTGCGCCAGTATCTATTCGAGCATTGACAATAATATTATCAATAAAGATAGAAATAAATGGCAAATTTGTCTTACTTATAATTGATAGTCCAACGAAAGAGAAATTTTGATATTATATTAATTAAATTCACAATTTCAGTTTTTCATAATGCTATGTTTAAAATAATGAAATTAATATTTATTTTGTAAATATTATATTGCAATTTAAATGCTAAATTTTACATTGATTTATTAAAAAAATTAATCTAAGATTATAACAAATTATTTTAAGTATATTTTCGGATTTATATTTTTAGCAAATAACTTTTAGATTTTAAATGTAAAACTAATTTGTTGGAAAACTGAGAAAATAATTTTTACCTATACAGTATCTTTTACATCCTCAGATTACAATCATTACACTAGGCACAGAGAGGAACGAAAGATAAAGGGCGATATTAACTTATTTTTTTATTAGGCAATCTTTATAATTAAAAAGTTCATATTATTAACATTATTATTTCCATTAAAACAATTATTTATTATTTTTAATAATCTTTCATGAAAACAAGAATATTTCCACTAATAAAATTTATATTATAAAACAAAATTTGAAACATATTCATCATTGAAATTGTGTTATTTCGTTTATTTTTAACACATTTTTAAGCTAAAAATTGGATTAAAAAAGTATTTTATTTTCATAAATATTAAAAATTAAAAGACAATGCCTTATTATGATCTCGACGTGCTTGAAAATTCAACAACACGTCGAGATCAGGTATGGTCATTGCATTAACAGATGCGATTAAAGATCAGGATAATATTTCTCGGTCGAGTCACAGACTTCAAAGATAACGTCATTACAGCGTTATTCAATATGCGATATCCATCTGACAAGTGAAGTTATTATATGACGTCATTGTGAAGGCGCTATGTCATAAAAGTAAACGACGCCACACAATATGAACTCGTAGACTATAGCACCAAAATTATTTGACAATGCGTGAAGTTATAAATCATATCAACGAATAAGCATCAAAATAACTTAACAATGGATACGATTTGCTCATAAATACAAGTAAGCGAAAATTATATGTATCTGATATACCCGGAAGCTTCGGCGCCTTAGCTAGATATACAATATAATAGGTATTTTAGTTTTAACGACTGTATGTGGGTATTGTTGACAATAAGCGGGCAAAGACGTGTTTGTCACCGAGAGTGGACCATGGTGACATATTGATTAGTCATGGTCATTAATGTCGCCTTATATTGGGAAATATTCTTATTTAAATGTACCGTTACAGATAAGACAACATTGACCGATCCTTGATGTCATTAGATATGAATTTGTATGTATTGATAGTAAACTGACTCTTATTACTACTATCCTTATATACTTATAATAGAATAATAACAACAAAATAATGGGTCATGTAAAACTTCAGTCTGAGTATAGGGGTTGCTAATGAAAAAAGATTGCGCAACACTGATGTAATTAACCATGAAAATAATAAATTTCACCATTCATATTAAGTTGTTTGTAAATTTGTTTTTACAAAATTAATTATGTAAGTACCTAATATTTTGTAACATTCTGATGTAGTAGGTTGTTAGCAATCAGTCAGTTTAATAAAATACTTACGTTTTAAAGAAAATTGTCTGAATTTATTAATTCATAGGATAAATAATTTTCTAATGTTTCTAATGAAAAAAAAAAATTCTATGGATGATTTTGAACTCTTTGCATGCCAACAAAAATTAAGAAAGTAATACAAGAAAAGTATATTTCTTAAAAAATAATATTGATACATGAATTTGTTGTTTGTGTAAGTATTACAAAAGTGGCTATAAACATTAGCAAGATTGATAAGAATGTGTGCAGATAAATTGACGCAACAATTATTATTGTCCCGTATGATAGTGAAAAGAATACATTTGTGCAAGAATCAATCTTGCTTGAACGTGAGTAGATTTTAAGTCGAATTAATTTTTATTAATTATTAAAGATTATCTAATGTTATCATTAATAGTTACATAATTACTGCACCGTAAGGTTAAATTCGCCCTTAGGTACTTTTCAATTTTTATACAGCCTGCTTCATCCTGAAAATTGTTTATCCACCCCATGACAGAAAATAATCGCCCACTCCCTGGTATAGGGTATACTCTGATATATGTATATTTTGACTTAAAAGATAGAGTTTCAGAGAATGACCTACTTTGTAAGTTGAGGAATTTGTATTTATCTCTAGCTTGGTTTGCATATTTGAATTTGAATTTTTCAATTTTGATCTTATTTTCAAAGTATTCTTAAGATTATTTTATAATCAGTAGATATTCTACACAAATGCAAAGTCAAAAATAGATATATCATTTAAACAGAATAAATATGAAAGAAATCTATAGATTTTACTAGGAAATTAGATCAAAAATTGTAATTGGCTTTTTGCTCATTTTATCAGAAATTACTTCATATCCTTTTATATTATATATAAATTCTATGCAAATTTTATATTTATCAAAATTTATATAAATGCCAGTTTTTTAATTAATATTAGAAGCACTACGCAGCAGGTGCATAAAACTAATTTTTTATTGCTAAAAGCTAACGTTTTCGATGAAGAGGATGTAAAACTACATCGAAAACGTTAGCTTTTAGCAATAAAAAATTAGTTTTATGCACCTGCTGTGTAGTGCTTCTAATATTAATTAAGTTTGAAGTAATAACAAGGCAGTTTCCTTTATTAATTATGCCAGTTTTTTTAAACAATGACACATTGAACAGACAATTAACTTTATTCATATTCCAATTACCTGCTTAAACTCTTCAACTAAACTAATCAACCACAAGCCCTAATTGCAGTTGAGAAAAATTGATAAATTTTTTTATTTACAAACTAACGTTTTCGGTACAGTGTACCATCGTCAGGTTCAACATTCAAACTTCAATTTTTGAATGTTTAGCAGCATTTTACAGAGTTCTAACATTAAATTTAATTTAAAATTAAAAACAAAACAAAAATGTTACTATGGTTAGTGCTTCTAAGGGCAATGGTTATATAAACTACATAAAATCAAAACCAATTAAAAGAAAGCAAAATAAAATAAATACAAAATAATACAGATTACAAATATACCAGCAGATTACAAATGGTTCATTTCAGCCTGCTTCTTACTCCTTTCTTAATGCCTCATAGTTTCCAGGGCATATCTTCATGCCGCAGGTAGCTCTGTTTTTTTATCGTTCAATAGTTTCTCCTCATTCTGTTTCTTCATTATTTCGAGGGTCTCCGCTGTGTATGCCTGTGTCTTTTTTTATCTTAACTTTATTTTTATCAAAATAAAAAAATATACTAAAATTGCAAAAAGTAATCATATGTTGTTGTAAAAATAAAATACAGGTATTCCTGACTTCTGTAAATAATTGGGGCCAAGAATTTTACATAAATTTGATTTTATAAAAGTTAAGAAAAATGAATTTTTAACAAAAATTCTGAAACAAAAACTACCAGAGCTGGTGGACTATTATAATTGCACCTATATCCTGTTTGGCACCGTATTGCTCACTGACCGAGAGTAAGATAATGCTGCATGATACAATATTATACCAGTAATATTATACTTAAGATCAACAAACAATACATCAAACATAAATAAAGTAATATGATTTTTTAAATATTGTAAACCGATATGTTCAGACTTATATCTTGCAAATGTAATAAATTTTTATGCTCTGTTTCAAAAAATTAAAAAAAAATTTATGTAAGTTTGGATTTACAGAAGGTTGAATATATGTAAATTGGAGAATACTTGTATTATTTTTATCAGTTACATGTTTTTTTTATAAATGGCAAATTGAAAATGTTTTATCCTATAAAATGTAGCAAAATATTAGGCTAAATTTTTTGACCAAAAAGTTAAATTATCAAAGCTTTTAGATAATGGATCAACAATAAAATAATTTCAGATATGATGTGATTTCATATATAAAATTAATTTAAATTTTCAAAAACAAATTCAAATTCACAGAAACAATCTTTCCCAATATTAAATAGAAAAATTTTATGTTGCACAGTCACTGTTAGAAGTATATTTAATGCATGACTTGAGAGATATCAGTACAGGTTGTTCTTGACTTAGTCATTTGACTTATGATATTCCAATCTTATGCTAACTCAAATAAGCTAAGATAACAGCTTACTTCTTATTGTAATCAAGTTCTAAGTCTTAATAAAGTACAGTCTGCAGTTTAGGATAAAAAATTATATTTTAATAAGCATAAAAATGTTTTTGGTACATAGGATATCATCGTCAATTATTTTGAACTTTTTATGCTTATTAAAATATAATTCTTTATCCTAAACTGCAGATTGTGCTTTATTAGGACTTAAAACTTATGCTAACTCTTACAATATTCCAAACTTAGCTGTTTTCTAGCATATTGGCTAAAAAAATACATCAAATAAAGATCAACTTACTAAACTGCTATATTTTCCATATTACAGTTCCAACACAAGCACATCAAAGCAGTGAAAATAACTCAATTTATTGCGAAATTACAAAAACATTTTCAGTATTACATTACCATCATCAGTAATGTAATACCGAAAACGTTTTTGTAATTTCACAATAAATTGAGTTATTTTCATTGCTTAGATGTGTTTGTGTTGTAACTGTAAAAAATACATTTTTGTTTTATTAAAAACATAGTAAAGCAATTGGATCTCCAAGCTTGAGGATCCAGGTTCAGTTCAGGATGATTTTATAGCCTTGAAGATAAACTTTTATAAATCAAACATCAAGGGAAATATCCAAATATAACCTAAATTGACAAATTAATTCCTTGATGCTTTTAATGGAAATTTTAATAATTAGAAAGAATATATACTAATGTTAGTGCCATCTTGTAATTAATAAATAAACTTTGTTTATGCATTAGTGTATTTATTAATTACAAGATTGTACTAACAATTAGTATAAATTCTTTCTAGTTATTTTAATTGCCATTAAAAGTATAAAGAGATTAATTTGACAGTTTAGGTTCTATTTAACTTTGAGAACTTAGAATCAAATCCAGCTAGTTATACAATCTTAAAGGCTTCAGTATTCTGTTGTCTATTATTACTGCTAAAATTATCATCATTATGGGCCATTTTTGACTTACAATCAAGTTATCAAAACATAACCTTGTCATAAGTCAAGGACAACCTATACGGGAATATTACTACGGGAATATTCCTTTGACGGGAATTATTATTAGTAACCTGGAGTTTTGTAAGTTCTACTTATTGTTTATACTAATAAAGGAGTTTCTAATATTTCATGGAGTTTTTGTGTAATGCAGTATGTTTTTTCTTGGACGATTCAATTTTGTCAAGATTTTGACTTTTTAAAATTTTGATTGGCATCGTTATAGTTTGATATTTCTAAAAATTATTGTTTTTAATTATTGAGTGAAAATAAAATTATACAGTTTTTAATTCAAATAAAGAGATTATGTATTTTATAATGAAGTATAGGAATAACAGAAAAATTATTCATTAATTTTTCAATTATTATGAGAGACAAAGTGTGAGGAAGTTAACTTTGACCTGTCCTATTTTTATTTTATTATGCACTCTATTATTTATCGTTATTTTCCTATACTCTAACATATATTTTAGTTTAAAAGTTAACTTACTTCCCACATTCTTCGTCTCTGTCATTAGCAATCACGTGATACGAAATCGGAACCCATCCTCTGGAAGAGCTATCCCGGTTAATGACGTCATCTTATCTAAATAATATTACCATTGGTCCGATATGTGAATATAAGAATGATCCGTATTGAAGTATTGTTCGGTAGCTAAATTAATTGTAAAAAGGATGACATGAATGAATTTCTCTCTAAGCTAATAACTTTAAAACTTGTTACGTATAAGTATGCAAATGAGCATACTCGGCTACTAGCTTACTAATAAAAGTGCGGGATTGTAAGTCACCTGTATAAAAGAACGATGCAATCGACGAGTTTTTTGAGGTGTTGGTTTCAATTGTAGAATTGGCGAGTGACATTTGAGTTCTTGTAAAGATCGACGATTGTTTGCAGTTTGTATCGGAGGTGGAGGTAGTAGACTTTAAGTATTATTTAATGTTCTTTTCTTGTGAATATTTGGATTGTTGATATTAGAGTTCGATTAAATAAGTTTTGTTGATTATTTGATTGTTGCTTTATTATAGTTCCAATAAAGCATTTATTAACACTTTTGTACGTGTTTTAGAGTCTACAAATTTTATATTTTTTGGTTATCTAACTAGTTTGAGAATTTATTCAATTATTAGCATAAGTTTCTAACATCGTTTTTTTGTCGTTTTCAATCTAACACTTATTCGTTACTTCTAGTTATAATTTCCGGTTTTGTTTTGCTTGTTAACGTTAGTTAGTGTTAGATCATTTTGTAATTAACTGTATTTACGTTTAGAATTAGTTTAAGACCTGAGCTCAGGCCGAACTCTGGAATTTGCTTAGTTGCTAGCTGTTAGGATTAGTTAGAAATAGTATTATCGATTTATTCATTCTAATCTTGCCACTTTGCAAAAGTAATTTGAAAGTAATTATCTTGAAATTTTTAAAAATCATTTTACATTCATAACTATATATACTGAGAATTATTTGTTGCTTGGAATCTATTAACAGTTTATCTAAGTAACAAAATAATGAAATTTTCTGAATTTCACAATATCAAATTATTCATATTATTATAAAAAAAAATTTACCAAAAATTCAAATTTCATTGCCAAATATCATTAGTTGTGTCAAACTATAAATAATAGTTTATTGAATAATATATTAATAAATAAAGCATATAAAAAATAATGTGGAAAATTTAGTAGGTTAAATAAATTTATTATTCAAATTATCCATTATTCTATTTGCCTTGTTCTCTGCCTTCATTTCTCACATTATAGCCTGAGTCAGACATAATCATGATCATATCTGTAATTTGTCTAAATTTTGAGCCACTCTTAGGTAAGGTCTTCAATATATTAACCTGTTTATAAGCTTATTAAAAATAATGAATTATTAGTGTGTGAAGAATTAACCTATTATCTGTTAAAATAATGCTGGAGATTGCCTGCACAGGAATAAGAATTAGTTAAACCTCATTTGAGATTGAATTAAGTAATTTGTTTGTAATGGGCTTATATGTATTGTTATATATAATTATATTCTTTTATGATTTCTTATTTTGGAATTGAGACTCTTTGATAAAATATTTAATTTTTATCTTTTTTAATAGAGAGAGAATCACTTTCTTAAAATTTATATATATAATGATTTATAGAATATTTTGTATAATTTCTAATCCTTATTTTTTCTTTTTCAATTACAGAGTTGCATTAATTCAGTTAGCTGTTTGGGATGATGTGTATTTATTAGATATAATTCAACTAAGCAAATATCTTAATTCAGACCAATGGGATTTGCTTTTAGAAAAAATATTCTGTAATAATGAACTTATTAAACTTGGTAAATATTCAATATATTTTAATAATTATTATTGCTAATTATTATGTAATAATTTCTTATTTTATTGATGAGTTATATCTCTTGAAATCTGTCCTTATATATATATATTTCATGGATTTAAAGGATAGTATATCTATCCCTTAAATCTATGAAATATTGATATAAGGAGGAGTAAAGTATAAGTATATTGGGGATAGTATAAAGTATGTAAGTATATTGGGAATAGTATAGTATGTAATAATAAAGTAAAATAAATTTTGATATAAGAAGGGATAAAATATATAAGTATATATTATGCACCCAAACACACAGTGTGCTCAGCATTGCCTGGACATAGTTTGATAACATATGTAATATATTAAGGAAAACTTGATTTTGATTATTTGAATGTTGATTTCTTCTTCAATTTCAGTTGTTTTTTAATATAACTGTAATAATTTCCAGAAGGTTCATGAACTTACGAATCTATATACAGGTAGTCATTGACTTATGATGGGGTTCCATTCCAACATCTCTGTCATAAGTCAATTTTAACGTAAGTCAAGGACTTATGTTAGAATTGTATTTAAATAGTATTTAAATAGACATTCCACATATAACAACCTTCTTAAAATTACTGAAGATGACTTATTAAAGCTGAAAGTACTATAATTATTCAATAAATTAAGTTTTTTCACTTTAAATTGTGCTGTGAATCAATTATTCAAATAACTAAGTCAAGGACTTTTTAATTCTTGATTTATTTGATTTCTGTTTTAATATTTTCATAAATTAGATTTTTATTTAACTTAATTTACATAAACATTTATAAATTACTTATTAGCATATATAAATTAAATACATAAACACAAAATTAAGAAAGAAAAATTTAAAATTTCAAAAATTTTTTCATCAGTAGTATTATTTTTCTTACTGGACAAGATAGGGTTACTGAGATAAAAAATTGCAATAAGAGAAACAAACACTTTGACTTCTGATTAGTCACTAACATGCCAAAGGCTGTGATAAGTTAGAAGTGGGTGAATCACACTAGTGACTATTGCATATTTTCGAAAGCCTTTGCTTGCTGACTAATGGCAATGCTGCAATGTGTATACAAAAGCAATGTCATATATGTATATGCAGGCTGCAAAGTTAAATTAAGGAATTTTTAATATCAACTTTGGCCATCATAAATTTGAATTGTCATTAGTCAAGGACTACCTGTATGTCTTTCCACTCTTTGATTTGAAAAGGATTTACTTGAAGGTACATTGAAATTCATAATGCTATAATACTGTGTTTTATACTTACTGAAAATTGATTTTTACCAATTTTCATTATATTGTTCACAGGAAGAATTTTTTAATTGGAAAATTATTTCATCTGTTATTTCAAACCTCATGTTTATTGAAATGCTACATTTATCATTAAACTAGTTTAATTACAACTGATAGGAATTATTTGTTCTTTCTAAACTTATTAAAGTATAAAACCATGAGATCATTTATCAATATTATGTCATGATGATGTCATTGCCATATGTACATGAAGTCATCTATTTGTTACATCATAACAACATCATGGAATCTTGTGATGACATCCTGAATTTGAACAAAATCATTTTTTCATATAATTTATTAATTATAGCATTTGGAATCCATTACCTTTTTGTGTCCAGTTTTAATGTAGATTTAAACAGAGTATTTGACTACAATGACATCAGCCTTGTGGCAATATGATGTTGCCTATTATTATGTCATAACGATATCATCCTGGTATAATATGATTAAATTCAATCAAAACACATACACTACACACAGCAGAATCTATTGACTAAATTGTTAAACTCCATGGATTTTTTTGATTGTTCAAAATTGTTTTAAGAAATCACTAAATAGGCCAGTTATTTAAATTGGACAATTGCATAGTATCATGCCAAGTTTGGCAGTTGTAGCTTCTACCATTTAAGAGGTTACTTGCCACAAACAAATAAACCAAAACTAAACAACATATAAAACGAGGTTTATTTTTTGTAGTACAATCAATACTTTATCAGTTAAATGTAATAAGTATACATAAATATGTTTAATTATGGTTATAAAATTTAATATAATAAGTGCAGTTATAATGAGACAATTATAACCAAAATACTAATTCAAAATTTGGTTTATTTAGCTTTGAAGCAAATTTTGTGTAACAAAACAGCTTTCTAGATAAAATGAGCAAAATTTGTTTATATCTAAAGAAAAAAAAATCAAATTTTTTCATAAATTAGTTATAAATTTACAAAATATATGAAATATGATATTAAATATTGATTTTATATTATAACTATGATATTTGAAAGATTTATAAATGTCTCAAATTCATATCTTAATCATATTGTTAAATATTTGGCAATCAAAATTGTAATGAAATTAAAAATCCAAAATTTTGTAATAATTTATTTTCCAGTGTGTTTACAATAATGTCATTCTTTCAATGTTTATTGTATCTTTTAAATATAGAAATACTCTGTGTATTTGATTTTAAATTATATCTCACAATCTTTATATTGTGTCCGCATTTAACATCTGAGTTCAGTTCTTGAAAATAGTGATATTAAATGAAATACTGTTAACTAGAAACCAAAAACTCTATTGACTTAGCATAGAAATTTAAGTTAATGCTCATATTTTATATGAGCATTAACTTATCTTATTTTCTAATTATAGATTTCCATTTTGTTTTCTCTCTATTATGAAGAGAAATGTAGGAAAACAAGACTTTATTTCATTTCACTGCCTTAAAATTTTTAATTTTTTTAATTAATTTAGTTTTTGCTAGTATATAATAACAAAACAATATTAAGTAATATGATGTTAAATGTGGTCCAGCTGTATACAGTAGAACCTGTATAAGATGACCACCTCCCATTCCAATCAAAACTAGTCGTTTATACAGGTGGTTGGCTACTACAGGTTAATTATAGTACTGCTTGTTTAAATGAAACAAAATGATTACGTGTTAATAAGAACAAAACATATGTTTTTCTTACAGTTTATAACACAGTTTATTATTTGTTCATAAACACAACATATTTAATTAGTATGAAAAACTATCAATAAATCTTTGTTGCATCCGACTTTGTTTTTGTAATTTCTATGGCGAAGCAGTGTTCGATATTGTTTAATTGGGACAATAATTTTTTATCATTTTCTATTGTTGATGCCAGTTTTTTTGATTCTTCAACATTCGCTTAAGGTTGCAATTTCTGTTGTTCCTCCACTTAACCAGAATTTCTTTTTGAGACAATATTTTGTGGATCTGTGTTTTCCCCACGCTAAATTTTTCTGCTAATGCTCATTGAGAAATACCTTTCTTATTGTCTTCTATCGTTTTATTCGCTCTTCTAAATTCAAGGCATTAACTTTCCATTTAGCCGTATTTCAACATATAAAGTGCAGTGATAGCATCACACATATATGAAATTACATTTGATTAATATGCTTGCTTAGAACAAACATCTGGATCGGTGGCTGGTTGATTTCACTTTCCCTGTTTTCTCTATATCATTTTGCCATAGGCTTTCAAGTTATAATTTTTAAAGTTTTTAATACAAAATTTAATTATCAAATCTTAGATACAAATCTAAGAAACGCACGTATAAAAATATACCACATTAAAGTAGAAATGACGCCATGATTTCATCATTCCAGCACTCTACATCATTCTCATGGTATGAATGATGGGGAAAAATTCCTATGGTGCAATTTTTTCAATTGTAGTGATTGGCTTAAATGAAATTTAAGTTTAACAGAAAATGGTAATGATGTAAGCAATAAAGATAATCAACTAGTAGTGATGTTAAAAAATTATAGTCGTCATAGACGGTTTCATTTTATGTTTGGTCTGTTAAAATGATGGTCGTGGTCGTGTTAAGGAGGTGGTCATCTTATGGAGGGTCAAATAGCATTATTTCTCTGGGAAAAAATTTGGTTCCCATAAAATTGTGGTTGTCACGTCAGGTGGTCTTCTTATACAGGTGATTGTGAAGTCAGTTTTCACTGTATATATATTATATATTCCTGTTAGATTATCAAATTTTATAAACTATGTACTGAATTTCCATATTTACTAGTGAAATTTTCTCTTTCTATTTTTTCTCCTAAGATTTAGAAAAGAGAACTATGAAAAAATATTTGTAATTTTTCATAATTAACAACATTTTCTTTAATCATAATTTTAACATCATATTAATTTTAAGCAAAAAAATTTTTCCTATATTTTCTTGGCTTAAATCAATGATATGTTCTAATAGCTCATGATATCTCTACTTCTGTAGAATAGAAATAATGTTTAAAAAAAATTGTGCTAATGAATATTAATAATAGTTATAGTGATAATTTTATTAAGCTTTGTTTATTCTGCAGAAGCAATTTATATGCTTTATCACAAAAACTTATTTGTTTAATTTGTTAAATATTCTATATGTGATCATATAAAATATTTGAATTTTTAAAATTAACATATTGAATTATTTTTTAAGATAAATTCTTTGATTTTTTAGGTTATGGATTACAGACTGATTTTGATATGTTAGAAGATCTTTTTCAGGAAGGAAAAGAAAAATTAAAAAATGCAGTTAATATATTAGATTTGCATAAATTTTATGAAAAGGTAAGAACAAAAATTAAGTAAAGAATATTCAGTTAACAAAATCTCACACAATATATAAAAAGTATACATAATTGGTATCAAATATTTTCAGTATCTGCTCTGCTTGATAAAACAATAAAAAATTTTTTATAAAACATGTATCTGAAACTGATGTTTTACTGAGTAATGATTGATTTATATTTCTAAAATGTTTATTTATGCACAAGGGCAATTTAGACCCAAATTTGAACATGGAAAAATTTAAACAATCCATATAACAATAGCTCTTTGATATAGATACAGGTATTTCTTAATCTACAAAGGTAACTGGGATCTTAAAATCTGTTTGTCATGTGAAAATTCATAAATTAAAAACTCCTTTCCCATTAATTCCTATGTAAAAATATCCAATTGATTTTTAAATACCTAAAAGTTATCACCATTTTACTTATTGATGTTAAAATATTTTAAAAGCAATAACATAAATATAATTATCTATATTATAATAGAAATTATAAAAATTATATTTAACAGCACTATGGCAGGAAAAATATACATAATAATAAAAACACAGAGCCCTAGTTTACTCTGTTGTGGAATACTGCTGTCCTGTTCGGCTGAATAGCTCTCATACCAAGCTGATAGACACCCAGCTCAACACCATAATGCATATATTCACCAGCAGTCTTAAATCCACCCCTCTCGATTGGCTTCCAGTATTATCCAACATTCCTCCACCTGACTTAAGAAGAAAAGAAGCCACTCTCAAAGAATATAGAAAAAAATTATATTTACCAGCACTATGGCAGGAAAAATATACATAATAATAAAAACACAGTAAACTTAGAAGCGCTTTCGATTTAATATAGATAAATCCTCGTCAGCTACAACGAATATCAGAAGAACATATTGCGTTCTATACAATTCTTGCCTCGTCAGCTACAACGAATATCAGAACAACATATTGCATTCTATACAATTCTTAGAACTTTCTTTCAAATATTTAAAGATGTTAGTTACCATAGTAACTTAAGATAAATAAACAATTTTAAGTACAATTGCACTAATTAAACAACTTATAACATACAATGAATATGCAAAATTAATATAAATAATGCAATTATATACATATAAACATATACAGGATTATAGAAAATAGTAACAAACATATAATTTTTTATTTTTTATACATATAATATATTATTTATAACAGTTCATGTGACGTTAGCTCCTCATGCACCATTTCCACGTATTATTTATAGTTGCAGGGTCTAATCTATTGACCGGTTTAATATGTTTTTCTTTTTTCAAAGATCGTTAGAGTCTCTGCAACTCTCCCTCTTCTAGGATCTCGTTCACCTCTAATAATTTTTGCATTGTTCCAATTTACTTCTAGTTCACAAGTATGGGCTCTTTGTGCTAATTTTGATATCAACCTTGTGTTCTTGAATTCTTTTATCTAGCGATCTTTCCGTATAACCTATGTACAGTTCGTATTATGATAAAAATATATGTCAAATAATAAATTATTACTCAACATCAATTAATAAGTTTAATAAGTAATAATATATAAACATTATTCTGCTAAATTTAAACATTTAACATATAATTAAGCATGCAACAATAAATAGAATTAATATGTTAATGCACATTAAATATTAAGTGAGATATAGAAAATATAAATAAATTGATTATGAAATTCTTGAATTAACCATTAACTTTACATGAAAATAACTTATAACATGTATTCAAATTATCAATTCCAAATATTTGAATATACCAAAATCAAGCATTCAGTAACTGACATTTTGTTTTTTCATTATAATTCAATAGCTTCTCAATGCAAATAAATTTTGCAACAACTTCAATCTAATCTTTTTTATAATAATTATAAAATCTTTGTTTCAGTCCATTTATCATCCAAATTATATAGCAAAGTTCTTTATCAACTTTATGCTTGACCTCAGATTTTAAATGTTGCTTGTGCTCATTTTAGTCGATAGATTTAGTTCCTGTCAGATAAACTAATATAAAACCATACTATTCAAATCATGCTTTTATATCAGGATATATATATATACTGTATAGTATTCCAGTAGAAAATCATCAAACTCAGCATTTTAATTACAAGAATTTTAGTATTCTGGATTCTTTATAAATGCAAATACAGTAATTCCTGGTTTGATGTTGCCTCAGTTAATATTATTTTGCTATTATGTCACCAGCAGAAACTAATTTAATAAATAAAAAAAATTAAAGATTTTAAGGCTGTGAAATAGAATAAAAGGTGGAAATCTATAGAAACTATAAAAACAATCTAACCAAATTTTATGAATTCTAATTCATGTAAGTGTATACAATATTGTCTATGAACAATATATTAATTAAACTATAAAAACATATTGGCAGTGTGAAATGCTTCAACATTTCTATCAGAGGATCCAGGATTGAATTAATAACCCATCTTTGGAAAAATTATAAGAATCTGTGCCAAGCTCATTAATCCATTCTGTAGAGTCCAGCAAACCACCATGAGTGTTGACAATGTGTAATAGAGTTTAGAGTGGCATAGCTATTTAGTGATTAGTGAATGATTAAAAACTGGTGTTAAAAAACTAATCATGGACATAATATAATGACTGAATTATAAGCCATTTATTATTATAAAATAATTTTTCTTTATCTGCAAGCAAGATATATAACAAAACTACTGCATAAATTTTATAATCAAAAGTTTACAATTAAGTCATGCCTTTTTTGTTTCATTCCATTATTGAACAATGTAGTAATGTTTAGATGAGAAAAATTATCAGATATCATCTCTCCTAATATCATAATCTAGGAATGCACTTTGACTTAACTGCAGAACACAGATTAAGAACCATTAAACTGATGATTTTTAACCTATGTTCTGCAGAACACTAATGTTTTGCCAACTTGTCACAAGTATTCCACAAAATTATGAAATATATAGAGGGTTGTCTGTCACGATAGATCATAAAACACTTCGTGTTTTCACCAAAAAAATGTTTTGGTGAAAACACGACACTTTTTATCCAGCAAAAGGAAGAGGTGACCGCCTTAAGACTCTGCCAGGAACCGACTGAGCTTTCTTTGTCTGGATTACCAGTCTCTCCCTCTTGATAAAAATAAACAATCATGTTCTCTCCCTTTTCCCGGGAAGTTGGCACTGCGACCTCTGTCACATAATTTTATAAAACTCCTTGAACACCTGCACAATACTAGAGTTCTTGTACAGTTTGAATTCGGTGTGTTTATTATTCTTTTCGGGGGATAGTGGAAATCAGGGTATTCTGGACTGGCCGGACAAAGGCCACTCTCACCCGATATCGACGATATCGGGTGAGAGTGACGTCTTCCAGCGGGCCCTAGCCCTCGGACCACACATATATTGACCATTTGGTCCAATACAAATTGCCATTTTTCTTGTAGTAAGTAGTATAATTCCATACTCACAGAATTCCTGATCTTTGCTTGCCAAAAACTGTACCAAGTGATTTTTAACATCCTCATTTGAACTAAATGCTTTGCTATATAAAGAGTTCTGTAAAGATTGGAATGAGTAATAATCGGAGGGTGCCAGATCTAGTGAATAGTGGTACATTATGGTGGGTACATTAGCACATCCCATCCAAGCTGTAAAAGCTTCTGGCAAATCATCAAACTTGTATGAAGTTTGGCTTTGTCATGAAACATTACACCAGGCTGTCCAACCTGCAGCCCAACATAAAATCGTAAACTTCCTTAAAATGTTGAGATTTTTATGTACTTATATTTTTTTACTTTTTGAAATTTGCTGTAACATCATCAAATATCCCACTAATAAAGAAAAAGAAATTTGTTTCATTTCTATACTAAAAATTTCTATTTGTATAGAAAAGAAATTTTTCCTCTAAAATTTCTTTACTAAATATTTCTATACTAAAAGGTGTGTGTTGTCTTAATAAATTCTGTTCTACACTGCAAAAAGTGCTCTTTTATGGATGTCTAAGTAGTATATTTAGGTGTGCCACCAAATTTTAAAATATTAAAATATGTTCCTCAACAGTAAAAAAGGTTGAGAATTATTGCATTAGACCATTGGGACTCATTTAGAACTCAAACCCATGGGGTTGCATTGACTAATCACAGAATTTACTGATTGTGTCACTGTAAGTGTAAATAGTCAGTGATATAAGTTGAGGACTATTTGTACAGTCATGCTCATTATTGTGGCAGTTATATTCCAGACCACTGCTGTAAAGCAAATCACAGACTTTTCTCATTTGCTAATGCATATAAAAAGCCTAAAAACATATTTACATTATTATTCATTAAGTGCACAATAGCACTAGACCTAAAATGCTTGGCTTGGATAACAGTATTCCTTGCAGGATATGGATTCACTTCTGGATCTCATATCTTCAGTGGTTCAGAAAGGCTCTGGGTCCAGCCTATCTATATGTTAATTTATGTTTTATACATATTCTGCAGATATGCTTCTATTTTGCAGATAATTTTTCTTTTGATAAATAAAAATAGAATATAATTGAAAAGCATTGTATCAATGAAAGTGCTGTAAAGCAAGGTATGTCTGTATTTAGAAATGTCTTTTAAATGTGTAAATATTACATCTTATACATTAAATAAATTTGAAGTCATTTTATGTAATTTGTTAAATTATATTTTACAAATTTTAATAGTGTGTAACCCTTTATAACAAATTTACAAGAAATCACAAGTTTTAGTTTGTTATAGAGGAACATCCATCAAAAAGATGACTAGAGATGTTTAACAAAGTTGTGAGAGTGCAATACAATCATAAATTTTGATGTTCTACATTGGATTTAATTTGATAGCAAATAAAATAAGTCACATTAGTTTGAAAGTTTATAATTTAGAAAGCTTGTTATTTTTTCTGAACAGTAGGTTTGCATTTCTTTAATAACTGATTTGTATTTACATTATTAATTTTATGGAGATTGTCAAAAATGGTTTCAGTCTGAGAAATATCAAAATTTTCAAAATAGAGTTTTTTTAGTGTTTCTAATACACTATGAACTTCAACTAATTGGTTTTCTCTCTGTAGTACTCTCTTCAGCTTCTTCCTCAGATATGCCTCCATCTTTATCATGGCTTATATTTGAGTTATAATTTTAATGCATGATATCTTCATTTGCTGATGAAGATATTGCAGAATTTCTGTTAATACATTTTCATAACACAAAATATAGTCTTCAATTGTGACATTATCAACTTCAGTAAATATTTTCCAGGTTTCTTGGTCCATGAGCAAAGTGTAAGAGACTTGTTATCATCATCTGCCATCTTACTGTTGTCATTATCATGCAAAACATCACTTTTAGATATGAGAATTCAGATTTCTTAAACAGTTTTGTACAACAGTGACTTTAATATCATTATATGCACCAAAAATCATTTGCACAGGGACCACTGAAATCAACTGGTTTGCAGGCCACTTGTTTGTTGTGGATGTCATAAACATATGAATAACAAGACATTACAAAGTCATGAATTCTAATGAATATCAGTAATGTTAATTATAAACTAACTGCAATCCTGCACGACTGCAAATCCAGAGTTTGGCCTGAGCTCAGGTCTTTTACTACTTCCTAAACTAAATATATTAGATCAAAAACAATAATTAACGTCTAAGCAGCAAAAACAAACAACCGGGAAACTTACAACTGGAATTAGCAAACAAGTGTTAGACCTAGTATGACAAAACAATGTTAAAAACTTACACTAATAAATTGAATAAATTCTCAAAACAAGTTAATTAACAAAAAATATAAATTTATTAGACTCAAAACACTTACAAAAAGTGTTAATTAAAGCTTAATAATAAAGCAGATTCAAATAACCAACAACTTATTTAATCAAAATTTGAATATCCAAAAATCAAGTTATTCACAATAACTATGTATATCCTTAAATACTAATTAATTCTACTACCTCCACCACTGATACAAACTTCAAGCAATTGTAGACCTTTACAAGAAACTCAATTGTCACTTAACCAACTTCACGTTGATACCAACACCTTGCTGTGTCGTTGGATACGTAGGCTTTTATACTGAGTGATGTACAGTCCCGAGCTTGGCTCATTTGCATAAATCTGTGTATAATATCAAATTTATTAGTATACAGAATAATCAATTCATGTCATCCTCTTTACAATTTAATTATATACTGAACAAAACATTGATAAGAGATCATTCTTATATTCTCATACTGGCTTAGTGGTAAAACTTATTTACATTAGATGACGTCATTAGCCAGGGAAGCTTGGTCAGAAGATAGCTGTCCATTCCATAACATGTGATTACGAAATATGGAGATGGAGAATGTGAAAGTCAACTCTTAAACTAAAATGTAATACGTTAAATAATATCGAAAAATAATGATAAATAATAAAAGAGCATAACAAAATAAACAGGATAGGTCAGAGTTAACCTCTTCACACTCCTCCCCTTGTAAAATAAGGAACTGCGTAGCATTTCCTTTAAATTTTGTCCGTCGGAGCTCACCCATTTACATTTTCTGTAAACTTTCCATAGCCTCACTGATATCAAATTAATAAAGTTTCTCTTTTTCTTTGAGCACTTAGTTGGTCTTTAAAATCTAACATGTGGAGGTTAATTTCTTAACAAAATACTACATTATATCCATAAAAGAATGCTTGATCAGTATCAGTCGTTTGATGATGGGAAAATTTTGACATTAATTCTTTTCGAAAACTGTAAGAGACTTTTCCCCCTGTTAATTTTTAAATTTTGTTAGTATTTTAGTAATAATCTGTCGGAGCTCACCCATTTACATTTTCTGTAAACTTTCCATAGCCTCACTGATATCAAATTAATAAAGTTTCTCTTTTTCTTTGAGCACTTAGTTGGTCTTTAAAATCTAACATGTGGAGGTTAATTTCTTAACAAAATACTACATTATATCCATAAAAGAATGCTTGATCAGTATCAGTCGTTTGATGATGGGAAAATTTTGACATTAATTCTTTTCGAAAACTGTAAGAGACTTTTCCCCCTGTTAATTTTTAAATTTTGTTAGTATTTTAGTAATAATCTCTTACAGTCATTGATGAACAATACTTAAAAGTTCCAAAATGTTTTAATGACTCAACTTTTTTGGATTTACAATTACTATGGCTGAAAAGAAAATTATAAATATACAATCTATCTTCTTTGAGGTGGAAGTCCGGCGAGGCAACGATAATCCACCCTCTGTGTTGGCCTAAGCCGTTGGGTCGGCACATTGCAACTTCTAGCAACCTGTGTACTGGAAACTGTTCCTCTGACATCGCTATCTACTGGTGCTGCAGGTCTTGCACCACCGGCGTCTCTGGTGATGTTCCTCACTGGTTACAATGGCCTGTTAAACAGGCGTATTTCTTCAAATTGGCGATATGTTGGCAGCCATGAATGGCACCACTAATAGGATCCTTTAATTTGTAGTTGAGTGGAGATATCACTTTTGAAATTTCCTGTAAGAGCATTTAAAAAAGTGAATGATACCTTGATCCGGTGGTTGCAGTTTGGAGGTGGAGTTTTTGGAAAACACAAAACTTTTGATGTTATTTAATGTAACAACATTATTATGGGATGGATAATTTTCCACAAACATCAAAATGTTGCACTTGTTGTGCAAATTTCCTATCAATTTTTAGGAGCCAGTAATTGAATATTTCACTTATCTTCCAATCACTGTTGTTAGATTGATAGTCAACAGGAACATGTAATAATCCTTTAAAGCATTTTGGATTTTTTTACTTTCCAGTAACCAGGGGTTGAAGTTTTTCATTACCATCCATATTGCAGGCCAGTAAAACAAGTAACCCTTTCTTTTGATTTTTCCCTCCCTTATATATTTCTGTTTTAAATGCTAAAGTTTTGTTTGATGTTAGTTTGTAAAACAAACCTATGTCATCAACATTGACGATATCACATGGGCATATCTTTCACAAAATCTAGGTAGTGTATCATTTATCCAATCATTTATTGTGTTTGAATCAACACTTGCATTTTCACCACAAACTGTTCTAAAAACAAGTTTGTTGTAAGTTTTGAATCATTCCTGCCCTTGCTAGCTTTGAAGTCTGTTACATCAAAATAGGAAATTTTATGGAAATCTGAAGACAAATTCTGTGCTTTTTATTGTAATATAGTCCCAGTGATTAGTATCTGCTATGTACATGCCTGCTGTAACCATAAATGCACAAACTTTATTTTCTTCAGGATGATTAGCATTCCATATACATTTTACACTACTTTTCATACTATGGGCTTGCTGTTCACAAATTTTTTTCTCATCCTTCAAAACTATTGATAAAGAACTTTTTGGAATTCCATAGGCACTTACGAACTCTGTTTTAAATCATTTTTCAATATACTTCATCTAATATTTTAATTTTTGTTGCTAAGTCCAGAACTTTTCATTTATTAGACATCAAGTTACATTAAATTACTGAACACACTTCAAAATACAGTAGAAAATCAATTTTTGTTCAAAACTTTGAACCAAATCAACCTCATCTTATGGACCTAGTTTCTCTTAGTTTTGTTCTTTTGGCTTTATGGTTGTTTTGTTTTGTCTTCTCTTTGCTTTTTGTACATCACTTCTTCTAGATTCTTTTGGAAGACATTGTCTTCCTTTACAAGAAAGATTAGAATCTCGAATGGCAATTTGAAATCAAATGATATAATGAATCGACTGTTCAGTTATTTTAAAAGTAAGTGCAGGTGTTGCAGTTTCTGATATGGGCAATCTCCAACTTACATTAAGTGAATTATTCAGCAAAACCTTACATAAATCAAAACATACATATCCTATACAGAGCACATCCTATATAGTACTGTATCAAAAAGATGAATCATTAAAAATAGTTTATATTAAAGAATAAATACATAACTCAGACAATAAAGCAATCACTTATCATCTTGGAGGCTGGATTCAATTTTGAGTCCTATACCTTAAGGTTTTCAGGAGAGGTCTAGGCTTGGGCCTGGCTTGTTAAACTAAAATTAACCTATACCCTTTTCAAAGAAAGAACTTTCAAGGCCAAATTTGATGATCGATGAGTCTTTTCAGTTAGGATTAATGATAAGTGATACGATGTAAAATGGATCGCAGTAGAGAATTTATTACCATTTTTGACTTGATATTTGAATTAAAACATAGTAATCAGATTAAAATATTTCAATTTTTACTTTATAAATGCTAAAATTAATTATAATTTGAAAATTTATTTTAAAAATTTCCTTCAGTTACAATTCTTTTAATTGTTGATACAGAAACACCAGTAGCTAGTGAAGTTTCGTTAAAAATGTCACTTCGAATAGATTTCTGCCTTCCAAAATACTTATATACG
>AYEL01083682.1:0-10430 GCA_000484575.1 Olivierus martensii
TTTTTTTTTTCTAATAAGCACTTTTCTACAAGCATTATATTGAATTATACATAACAATATACTTATTAGAATTTATAAGCCCTCTCTTGGGCATAGTTAACACATCTTAAACACATCTTTGGAACCCCTTTGTATTCTTTTTGAATGGTAAGGGGTTCATGTTTTCTTATACTGATTCTTATAAAAAAAAATAAAAAATTCCACACACAGGCAGCTAAAAGTATAAAGTCTGACACCAATGTCATGAAACTTGGCATGATAAAATAAAGAAAAGAGATGATAGCAAAAGGAGACTTACAAGTTTATTCTGTCAACTCTTGCCACTATTTATGCTCTCTGAGTAATGATCACTATAATGACCCTAACTGACATAAAATTCAAAAGTTGTGGACTGTTAAGAACATTACAGAACAAGAATTCAAATTTGTGCACTCATAACAATTATATCAAAGTTGAATGGTGCACTATATGTCATAAAATTAATTCATAAAAAAAGTTATTTGCTATAGCAGTGTTCATTATATATGTAGTTTTTAACATAGGGAAGATAGGTTGGCCAACTATTTCATGCCAAAACATTCATTAAACCTGGGTGTTCATTATTTCAGGATTGCAAGGTTATAGTGTATTTTAAAAATTATAGTATTTAATACAATTTTTTATTGTATTAAATATAAATAATATAGTAGTGTATTATATGTATAATATATATATATATTATTGTTTTATAAAAAGTAAATAGTCTATCATTACAAAATTAATAAATCAATTCATTGTGAGTATATTTTAAATATTAATATTTCAGTTATTATTGTTTACAGTTGAAAGTTCTGCATCCTGAAATAATTGCACATTATAAATGTGAGGAAAGCTCATTTTATAAAGAAGACCATAAAGGTTTAAGTGGATTGTGTGAAATAATTTTAGGCAAGCCACTTAGGAAAGAAGAATGTACCTCAAATTGGGAAAATCGTCCTCTTAGAAAATCTCAGATTATATATGCAGGTATTATAAAAATTCATTCAGTTATAATTAGTTTAGACTATTTTAAATTATTTCTATAATGATTTGAAATTTTATTACTTATTGAATATTTCTGCAATTGTATATTAAATAAATCACAAATAAAAATGCTATATGAAAGTTTTTCTATGTATATATAGCAAATCCTCTACAATGCTTTAATTTATTTATTCTAAAAATTAATATTGTTATCAATTGCTTATGGGCACTTTTAATTCACAAAATTGTATTCATGAAATTTTATCTTTGATCTGACTATCTTTCTGAGAATAATGATGATGAAGATTTTTAACATTCTCATTGTGATTTCAGAATTATATTAGAAAATAAGCTTTAATTTATAAATCTACTATATATATATATTAATTTTAAAAATTAACAGATCATATATGAAAGTTCAAATTCTTTACTAAAACTTAAACAAACAAACAAAATCTAAAGTCAAATAAATAAAAATTTAATTATTTTGTAATTTTTTCAGTTATTAATATCTTCATCCTTACCTGCATCCAAAGACAGTTATATTATGCACAAAGTCAAATAAATAAAAATTTAATAATGAAGTTTGCCATGAAATCACACCATACAGTCACTTTTGCAGCATGCAAGGACTGTTCGTAGATCATGTGAGGGTCTTCTTTTGTCCAAATGTGGCAGTTGTGCATATTCACTTGGTCATTTAGGCAAAAGTGGGGCTTCATCTATCTAAAGAATGTTCCATGGCCATTCAACATCAACTGTCATATCGGGAACCGAAGCACAAATGTCATATGGAGTTCTGTCCCCCCTTGCTGCAGCTGTTGGAAACACTTGATTTTTTTTACCAATATAACCATAAAATTCATCATGTGACATGTCGTTCAGAGGAATACACCATATCCACAGTACAGGCAACAGCTGGAACACTTGCATTGCCATTTGGCGATTGTTTGATCGCCTCCATGACTGCTGTAGCCACATCTTCCATGCAAGTTGAGTTAATTTGTTTTCTTCCTCTACCTGCAGAATACCGAGCTCTCTGGTTCTTTCAAATTTCTCCATCATATTGTGAAATGCATGTGCAGACATTGGTTCTCTGCATAAGTTCTTCTGATGCTGGAAATCTCTAAGTTCCATAGCAGAATTCTGCTGGTTCTGATAATAAAGCTTCACTTTCTCTTGCAATATCAGCAATGCACGACAGTCATGCATCTAATACTTGTTCAAAGCATGCCTTCCCTTTATATGTGGCGAGGCACATTCCTGATGATGTCACCAGCATCATTTTATGGAAATCTAATAATTGGCTGTAACTCCAGTGCTACCTATTGGTGACCTTTTGTACTAACACTTTTTTACATAAATGACAAGCCCATCATCTGTAATCTCTGTTGTCTAAATTTCTTTCTGTTTGGAGCAGTAGAACTCACTCCAGAGCCCTCTGAGTTAGGGAAGTTTAATTTTAACAACCCTGTATTTAAGAAAATTACCAAATAATAATAATATTGAATCATAAGTCAATTTAATTAGAAATGTTTATTGTAATTACAATAAAAAAGTAAAAAAATAATGATTTAAAAATAACAAAAGATACTAATTTTCATTTTATAGAATAATAATTTTGTAAATTTGTAAAAAATTGATAAGATTGGAATGCTGACTAAATCAATCATATTCTTCCTCTCCAGTCATTAACCTTTAACGCTCTAAAAGTAAAAAAATGAACGTTCTTTAACGATCCAAATTATATGAAATATGATATTTAATATTCGATATTTTGCCATAACTTTTTTATTTTTTAAGTTTTTGGCACGAAAAAATTATATTTTGTTGTCAATATACTCTGTCCTGATATCGTTTTTTAATTTTAGTTATAGGACCAAAAGAAAAAAAGAAAAAAAATACGAAAGAATTAGGCCTAATTTGCATATGTAAACAAAACATATTTTTTTCAAATTATTCATAATTTCTGCATCGGATAAAAAAAATGTCGATATATTTACATTCCTGGTGATATTCCACATCTAATAATACCAAATACTTCATAATTCTAAAAAATTTTTCCATTAAACGATAACAATTTATGATTGAAAAATGATCTGGCAGATTGTAATTTAATACGCGTCCTGACCTCGTGTAAACAAACAATCGTATTATCCCTCTCGCGGATGAAATACGGTATTCCACTACACAAATGTTTAAAATAATTGTTTATTAGCCATTTTTGTTCCTATTTTCTTAAAATAATGCCGGATTAATACTTTTTATTTTATAAGAAGTATTAGTACATATGAGAATGTCGACTTTGTTGAAAATTTTGTTATTTTAATAAATATTGCTGTAATTTGTATACGTAGCTATCATCCTGCCATCTGTATGCCAGATTTAGCACTGATTTTTGATAAATTATCGTTTTTTATAGTTTTTTACTCAAGATTAGTCTCAGAGCCTTTTAAAAATGGCGGATGGTGAATTATTTCTCTGTATTTCGTCATTCTAAGTCATTAATTTTTCAAAAAATAGTTAAAATATAATAATAACAGCATTTTCAAACAAAGGGGACGATTTATCACGGCTCTCCCTTCCTGAGATAATAAGAACAGCCCATATGGCCTGAGGTCAACAATTGACCTTGGATGGACGTTGTTTGACAGTAATTATGCACCCCTGGTGTACTAGTTACTTGTTTCGACTGCAGATAACACAAAAATAATTGTATTGTTTAAATTTTTGTGTTACATTTAAAATATAACTAATATAAACAAACAATCAGCTGATTTCGAAAAACCGTTAGATATTTCCCGCCAGAATCTAGGACGCCGACTTCCGCGTCGATCGTCAAGTGTGGTATAGGTCGCTTTGTTTCGCTGATAAGTTAAAATTTATAAATTTTTAAATAAAACTAATTTATCGAATTTTATGTGTGAGAAAGCGCTAAAATCGTATTATTTATAAGGGGCCAAACTTTCCCAAATTTTAATTTACTGGATAAAGATATCTGTAAAAAAAAAGTAAGGATAAAATCTGAAGGATATGTGGAACATGATAGAGCAAGTCGGACAAATTCGGACAATCAATTCTTGAATTTTTGGGGGTCGAAAGATCACAATTATATTAATTAATTCGGATTGGGTTCGAATTAAAGGGTTAATTAAAAATTTATTAAAATATCGACGGAAAATCAAATTTTTGAATAATACGATAGAAATATGGAAAATATGATAGAATTTGAGATTTTAACCATTTTTTCTCGATTTACGCAAAAATTACGAAGTTTTTGGGTCTTAAACTTTGTCTAGCATAGCTAGGCGTTGGAGCGTTAGACGGAGCAGGCGTGTCTAGCATAGCTAGGCGTTGGAGCGCTAAAGGTTAATAAGAGGTTGTTAATGCTTAAATTATTAAATTCCTTAGCCATGCCATTATCTTGAATATCCATTAATTGGAAAATTTTATATCATTGTTTTATATCATTATATAAATATAATGATAGCCAAAAATAATAATGAATGCCCATTATGAAGAAGTGATTGCTATATAGAGTATCTTTTATTGGATATTCTACTGTATTTATAATGAAATAAATCTAGTGTAATTTAAATTGATAAATACATCATATCATATATATTTATATTAAATATTTATAGTATATATAATATTGTAAATACTTTATTATTATTGTTTTATAAGATTTTAAATAATTTTGACATAATGCTATTCATTTCAGCAATAGATGCATATTGTCTTTTAGAAATATATGAAAATTTATTTGAGAAAATACATTTTTTTGGAAATGATTTTGATCAAATTGTCAGAGACTTTTTATCATTAAAAGAACAAAAGAAAATTTCATCAAAAAAAAAACAATCTCGGGTTAAGAAGGTAAAAATATATACTTAATTTTTAGTTATAATTAATGTTATCTCTACTCGTAAATGTTAAGTAGCAAATAATATATATAGAATATTACATTAGTTAAAGTATTGCTTAACAAGTGTTAATAAAAAATAAATAATATAAAGATGTATTAATAATTCTGAATTTACAATTTTTCCCACCTAATTCATTTCTGATATATTATTAAGTTTTTGCAAAATTTCAGCTTTTTTATTTTATTAAATAAATAAATATATATATAATAGTATTTGTAATATTATTTTTCCCAAGAAATTTTGTTACAAAATTTGATTTAATAATCAGTATTCTAATTTGATTGAACAAAAACAAAAGTAGCACTTTTTAAAAAGTGCTACTTTTGTTTGTTTTTGTTATCTTCTAGTATAGCAGATGTTATGAACACTCTTAATAATTTGATTGAAATTTATTGTTCACTCTGGAATTAATAGCTTTGGATTTCTATGGCATGATCACTTAATTTTCCAATTGGAATAATATAGGGTTGTTCAGAAAGTAATTTCATTTTTTTTATGAAAATGAACGACAATTTTTTATAGTATATAAATATTTTATTTAATTTTTTTTATAGTATATAAATATTTTATTTAATTATATATTGACCATTTGTCCAATATATAATTAAATAAAAATTACCATCTTTCCATCCAATACATTTTGCCATCTTTCTAGTAGTAGCATGATTCCATGTTTGTAGAGGTTCTGTTCTTTGCTTGCAAAAAAACAGAAGCTCTCTGAAGAATTCTTTAGACAGCAATTCTTTGCTGTCTAAAGAATTCTATAAAGACCAGAACAGTTAATTATTGAAGGGTGCCAGATCTGGCGAATATGATTTATGCAGTAGCATATCCCATCCAAGTTGTAACAGCTTCTGGCGAGTCATCAAACTTTTATGAGGTTTTGCCATGGGTCTGGCATTATCATGGTGGAATACTACATCTTCTGTTAATCAATTCTGGCCTTTACTGTTTAATGGAATCACTCGATTTTTTCAATTCGTGGCAGTACACTTCCAAATTAATTGTTGAATTGTCTCGTAGAATCTCCAAAAAACAAATTCCCTTGAAATCCCACCAAACAGAGTGCATCACTTTCTTTTGGATGAATATTGGCTTTCAAAGTGCTTTGAGTCAGCTCATCTCTTCTGCTCCATGATTGTCTGCATTCTCCTTTGTTGTAAACAATCCATTTTTCATCACCAGTTATAATCCGCTTCAGAAAGGGATCATTTTCTTCATGTTTTTGCAGCAAATCACAGATGTCAATGAGATGGAGGAAATCTTTCTTTGAGAACATGTGGAACCCAAATATTGAACTTTGAAACAAAGTCAGTCTTTTCAAATGGTCATGAATGGTTGAATTCAACAAATTCAATCTTGTAACAATTTCTCATGTTGTTATTCGACAGTTTGCTTCAATCAATACCTTTACTTTGTCTTCATCAGCTTCAACTGGCCTTCCAGAATATGGTGCATCTTTAATATTGAAATTGTCAGAATGAGATTTTGCTAGTTTTAACAGTGGCATTCTGTTAACACATCTTTGTCATACACTTCATATAACTTTTTTCTTGCTTGAACAGCATTCTTACCTTTTCGATAATAAAGCAAAATATGCTGAAAATGCTCCTTTTTATTTTCCATTTTTGATACAACACTAAAAAAAGCAACATCAGAAAATCAAAAAAAAATTTTTTAAATCAACCTTGAAATGTCAGCTGTCAAAATATATAATGACAGTATGGCTTAGAATGGGTTGGTAACACAGCTCCCGTGGGTGCCATGGTGTCTCAGCGTATTTCAGATACACCCACACTAGAATGCACATATTCAGTTGTCATACTCCCCACTCTTCACTATTTTTCAAATATTTCATTAGTTACTAAGAGTTAATATGTGGCAGCCGGATGGCCAAGTGGTAACATGTTGGCGTGCCATGCAGGAGACCTGGGTTTGTGTCTTGGGTGTGGCATCTCCTGAAAAGTTTTTTCAGGGTTCTGGGCCTGGTCCAGTGATCACCATCCTTCACCATCCAGTCCCTCTCCACAGGTGTGGGTGCAGCCCATGGTTAGAACTGACCCCATTCTGTAGTAATCTTACTGATTGGAAAGGAATGTAAAAATGAAAAAAAAAATGGTTAATATGTTGTTGTATTTTGAGCTGGTCAGGTTTAGTTGTACCTATTCATTTTGAAAGCACATTATAATGATAACATGTATTAGAATTTAGTCAATAAAAATAATTATCCTATTTTGGAAAAATGTGCACTAAAGATATATTTGTATTGTTCAACTACTTTTAATTGTGAATGTTTGTCCTGACATCTATGGACATTGTGATCTGCAATATTTTGTAATGATTAATTAAACATCTTTGACATCCATGATATCAGAAATTTAAATTGTACAAAAATCATATAAATTTGCAATTTATATAAAAAAAAAAATTACAAAAAATTCTGTAGTAAGCAATTAGTGATTATCAATAATTTCTCCGTTGTTCAGGGAATATACTGTATTTACAATGGCAGCAATTACAACCTAGTGCTGGGTTTCTTTTCAGATGGGATAAAATTTTCCATTTGAATTTGTTTCATTACTTTAGTTTTCGTTTTTTATGATTTTATACTAAAATATATTTGAGAAAATATTTGTTATAATGCAAATGTATATAAAATAGTAATTTGAATAAAATAATATATAATATAATAAATTAAGATGCAGTTTTTATTTTACATGTTGACATGCTTTATGTTTAGAAAATATTACACAATATTTAATTAAAACTATCAAACAATATTTCAATTATATGAAATAGTTTTAAAAATATGCAAGATTTGTTATTCATAATGAAATAATCTGAAATGCTTTAAATTTGATCAGAACAAATTTTCAGCTGAAACAAAACAATGAGAAAATAGCATTGCAAATAAACATATTTACAAACTTATAAATAAATCAAACAAAAAGTATATATCAAAACCAAGATGAAAAGTCAGCTATGATCTTTTCAAATAAAAATATAACTAGAAATTCCCCGCTCATATGAATGAGCGGAAATATACTATTGTGATCTAATCTTATAATACTTTATATAACAGCATATTGTATAATAATAGCTTATCTTGCAAATTTATTTACTATATATTTTATTAAGCATTAGTTCAAATGTGTAGTAATTGCACAGGGGTCCAAGGATGCTGCACCCCACAGGCGCCGTGCCCCAACAGTCCCACTCCACGGGCCTGGGCCACGGGGGCCCCGCCCCAGGCCTGTGGGACCCAGTTTCATCTTCCCGGTGGGCCCACAGCCCATGGGGATACGAAACCCCCACGAGCCATGAGGTGGGGATGCACCCACCAGGGATCAAGAGGCCCCTGTCGGGTGGGGGCCCACCCCCAGTGGGGCCGGTTTGATCTCCCCGGTGGGCTGCACCCAGTTTCATCGCCCCATGGGCACCGGGGTCCCCATGGGATGGGGCTGCACCCCATGAAGGGGGTAGTTTACAGCATGATGAATGGTTATAATTTCTTTGTCAGGAAAGCTCCTAGTGTAAATGGCATCCAGAATTTCTGGTACAAACATTTTACCTGTTTTCATGACTTACTGGCCAAACATCTCACACATTTCATACACGAACCAAAAGACACACCTTCCTTTCTTACACACGGCATAACTTTCATGAAACCCAAGAGCACAAACACCGGAAACCCATCACAATACAGACCAATCACTTGTTTACCAACACTATACAAAATTTTAACCTCGTGTATCACCAACAAAATATACGCACACGTCGAAGAAAACAATATTCTCACAGAACAACAGAAAGGCTGCCATAGAAGTCACATGGGGTGCAAAGAGCAGCTGATCATTGATAAAACAATACTAAAACAGGTAAACAGACAACACAGACACTTACACGCAGCTTACATAGATTACAAAAAGGAAAACGCAGACACTTACATGAAGCTTACATAGATTACAAAAAGGCATTTGGCCACATTCATGGCTCATACAGACACTACAAATATACAAATATATACATCACATTCCTACAAAACATAATGCAACACTGAAGAACAACACTGCACATCACCATAAATAACAATCACGTGCAAACACTGGAGAACAACACTGCACATCACCATAAATAACAATCACGTAGGCCCATATACATTAGACGTGGTATTTTCCAGGGCGATTCCCTCAGCCCGCTTTGGTAAACAACACTGCACATCACCATAAATAACAATCACATAGCCACAGAACCATACACATTAGACGTGGTCTCTTACATAGCCACAGAACCCATACACGTTAGACGTGGTATTTTCCGGGGCGAGCAAACACTGGAGAACAACACTGCACATCACCATAAATAACAATCACGTAGGCCCATATACATTAGACGTGGTATTTTCCAGGGCGATTCCCTCAGCCCGCTTTGGTAAACAACACTGCACATCACCATAAATAACAATCACATAGCCACAGAACCATACACATTAGACGTGGTCTCTTAGATGACTCCCTCAGCCCACTTTGGGTTCTACCTCCCCCTAAATCCACTCTCCAACAAACTGGACGAATCGAACTGTGGTTATGACATTAGACAAAATCGAACAACACACTACATCCACTGACATCTCTTTTACATGGACGACATTAAACTGTATGCCTCAACACATACAATTACAACAGTTGTTACAAATTAGGCACACATTTTCAAAAGACACACATGGAGTTTGGCTTAGACAAATGCAAAACACTCCACATAGAAAAGGGAGTCCTAAAGAAAGGAGGCTTCACTCTTGAAAATGGAGACATTATCGAAACCATGGAAGAGGGTGAAGTGTACAAGTATTTGGGATTCCAGCAGGCCAGACTCACAGAACAGAAGAAAACTAAACAAACATTATCAAAACTATACACCAACAGATTAAATAACATTCTCAAAACACATCTGAATGGAAAAAACACAGTGAAAGCCATCAACACATTTGCCATACCTATATTAACTTACTCCTTTGGAGTGATACAGTGGACACGGAACTTGAATCAATCCAATGAAAAACACGAATAACACTTACAAAATACCAGTACCATCACATTGAAATCTGCCATAGAACGAACTACTCTCCCACACAAGGAAGGAGGACATGGCCTTATTGATGGGCGAGTCCGAGCTGGTGTGATTTCGTTTTCTACTTTGTTTCATTACAAATTGGAAAAACACCACCAAGGTGGGGTACCTGCTAGCATTCAGTTGAGTATAGTGGAATAGCCTTCTAGCCCAGGGTGACCCTACTAGAAAAGGATTTCTGACATGCATCGCCTATTCCACCCATGTACACCCCTCCGCCACTTTGAGGCAGCTTAGCAGGATTCAGGAGGGGTTATTAATATTATTATGTTATAGTACATCAATGTGGGCACGGAATATTTCCGGGTCAAAGTGCTATGTCGGACACGAGTCAAGACATAGCTACTTGTGATGTTTAATTGTGAGTTAACT
>AYEL01083688.1:0-16391 GCA_000484575.1 Olivierus martensii
CCCCGCTCGTGCGTTCCCGTATCGTACGACTTTCCCGCTTTAAACGTCTATTTTCGGAAGTCCGAGCATTTTCCTATACATGCAATGTAAAACTTTCCCTCTTCCTACGTTTTAATTATATAACTTTTTTATTATGACGTCATCAGAGTTCCCGTTTCGTGCGTTTTCCCGGCTTGTTCGACTTTTCGGGCCGGTCCCTGAAAAGTTTCAAAATCGGGGTTTCACTGTATATACATATAAAATAAATTTTATAATACAAACACCAGTGTATAATTTAAAACGTAAAATTTTACATTATCTGAAGCGATCGAGCGCGTCGCGTTGCTGGCTCCAACCTGCGTTTGTATAAGTGCATCAGATAGGCGACACCATGCCGCCTGATGCGCCACGACGCAGAAATTCTCGACAATAATCCAGCACAGCGTGCCTACATAAGATTCTTGGATTATTGTCAGAATTTCTGTGTCGTGGCGCATCAGGCAGAGCAGCGTTGCCTAGCTGATGCACTTATATAAATGCAGAGGTTAGATTCGATGGTGCGACGCGCTGGATTGCATCAGGTAAAGTAAAATTTTACTAAATAAAAAATCTACCTCGATCGGACGTTAGGGTTACGTCGCTTTAGAAAATATCAAGTTAACGAATAATAATAAATTTTGATAATTTACATAAAAATATTTTCTTATTATTTGTTGTTATTGAATAATTGTTTTCTTTTCTAAAAAAAAATTCAGATTTAAGTATCTCACTAAAAATTTTATTGGAATATGTCTACGTCACACGGCTCCCAAGAGATTGTTTGAAGTTTCATTTTCCCTTACATTGTATTTTGTCTAGTTGAGTTCAGTTGTTATCATATTCAAATCTTTGATTGTATTTTAAAATGAGTGGATCATCCTAACGATGACGTCATACACCGTTAGGATGACGTGTGCAACGTGATTTCTAGACGTTAAGCGTGCGATTTCGAAGTTTTGATTTTGCTTACGATGAACTTTTTTGATAGACTAAAGTTATTTTTTCAGTACAGATTTTAAATAATTATTATTTTTTCGTTATTTTAAATATTATTTTAGTTACTTTTTAATCTATTTTAATTAAATCATGGATGAGTTAAATATAATAAACATTTATGGATTTCTAGCGAATGGATTAAAATATTAATTTATAATAACGAAAAATAAATATATTTTTCACTCAAAAATAAATCCTAAGTAAGATAGTCGATCGAGTGTCGAATTTTCGTGTCGCATCGTATCGCGCAGTACGGCGTCGCCTATTTGATTACAGTATATAGATGCAGGTTGGAGTCGGTGGCATAACACGCTTGATCGCTTCGGGATAAGATAAAATTTTACCTGGTATTGTATTAATGAATTATTGCAAAATATCCTTCTTGGTCTTCAGGAGACATTTAATAACCCATATTACTTCAATGGTTTTGCTTATTACTTCAATTTCTCCAGTCAAAAAAAAAAGTCGATATTTTTGACCCATATATAAGCCGACCCCCCACTTCAGAAATTTTTTTTCGAGAAAAACATCGGCTTATATGTGAGTATATATAGTAAATAAAATTCAATCTTGAGTTAAGCAGTGAAGCTATCACAGAGTGGTTTTTTGTGTTTCTTGGGTAAAAATGTGTGCCTCCGATAATGGAGCCTAAATTTTCCAATTGCCAAAATTTCTTTTTAAATTCCATTTCTAAAGATAGAAAATGTGAATGGATTGTATTTGTAGAATTTGAATTATTTTTCATTGCATCTTATCGATTCTGCTTTATATTCTATTATATATTAGCAATTTTATTTTGATTTTGGAATGAAAAATTTATTTTTGAAATTTTAATTAAAACATGGAATATTAGATGAGCTGTAAAATTCATAAAATTGAAAAAATTTTGCCAATAATACAAAAATTTTGATTAATTCTGTTAAAATATAGAATATTTTTACTTATTTGTCCATTTATTGCTTTATTTTTACAAATAATTTAGTAAAATATGAGAAAATCCTAATGTAAACAACCCCAGACTATAAAAGGGGGCATGGCACTTTGTTTTATGGCATCCATTTGTTTTGTGGGAAATTGCAACCAAGCCTACTTTACTGCATCGCATGTGCTATTGGGTGTAGTATGTCAACAAAGTGTCTCAAGGCCAATTAGAGTAGGATAGAAAATGCTATAGCTGTTTGTGTATGAAATTAGGATATTTTTGTGTGTTATGTTTTTGTTACAAATTTGAAAATTTATAAAAATGATATTTATAAAAATTTATAAAAATAAAAATTATTGAAATGAAGAAAAAACATATCAATACACATATTTTATTAAAAAATGACAATATTTTAATAAATTTTTCTCATTTTTCGACTAATTATTTAATTAACTTAATTAAAATTTGTAATACTTTATTTTTTATCAATAATTTTTTAAAATATCTGATTTTTTTCATTCATACCTTATTTTATTCATAAGACTTGCTGCTATCAGAAAATACCAAATATTTTGTTGGTTGGCTAAGATTTCATATATAAAAATTGTGTTTTCTCTGAACTCATATAATAAACAAAAAGTTGTGAAAGAAATAAAACTTGAAAAAATTTTTTACATCATTAGATAAAAAATGTAATTAATTGTTAAAATTTCAAAACATTTTGATGAAAATTAAGTGAGATTTCACAATTTTAATTTTTTTGTTTTTTGAGTATGGATTAGGCTTAATTACTGGCACCCAATGAGTTAAAGCAGCTACTACACTGTATAGAATAATTTACATATCACACTTCTCATATATGCACATTTATGGAGTGAATTGAATGCAAACTGTTTGGACAAAATGTGTAAACATATCACATTTCATCACTCCTGAGACATTGTTTGAGTGATATTTTATTCTCAACAAATTCTAATAATTCTATTTAGAGAGTTAATCAGATGTGCAATTGTAGGAATTCCGCAACAGGTTAGGCCGAAATACGTCAATTAATTTGGATTAATTTGGAATAAGCCCGCGTAGATAAGTGGTACAAGGGGTCTGGGTTAAAGGAAGAAAGAGTACACAGGCAAACTCATATATGAACTCATATTTATTTGGAGGAGATTACACAGTGAATTAATTACAAGCATCAGAAGAGAAAATCAAGGAAACGAACTATATTATGCATGAGCAAGACTGACTACGCCTATCAAACCTAACGGTAGCAAACGGGTTGACATGTTGCTCCTCTGGGGCTACATACCTGGGTGATACTCAATTATAAGCAACTAACATACAGGGGATAAACCATTTTACAAATTAATTTGTATTATTAATTGTTCATTATTAATTTGTATACCTGGGTGAGTTGGATGTTTCGGATGAGTCGGAACTGAGGTCCTTCAGAAAGGACAACTTCTCCTCTCTGCTTTATGTTGTCTCCCGATCAACACATCTCCTGTGTCTTTCCTTCCTCTCTCCTTTTATCTTTCTTCGGGGAGAATATGATTCAGTTATTGATATCATCTCAATACAGTCAATGTTGATAGGAAGTTCCATGTTCTCCATCCAACTTTGTAACTTCCGTTCTCATGGACCAGCTCTCCCACCAAGGCATTTTGCAACCCATTTTGTCTATATTTATTTTAAAGTAAAAGGGTTGATAACAACAATTGGGGGGTTTAAAGGAAGTTAGATTTCATTTCGTTGATTTTAACATGTTAATAAAAATATATAAAAAATGATGATAAAATTATACAAAATTAAACTATATAATAATACAATTGATAAAATAATAATATAAATCAGTTAATGTAACTAATTATATAATTGCTATAGTGATATAATCAAGTAACATATAATAGATGATACAACCATTATGTAAAGCGAATATAAATGACAATTATAAAAAGAACAATAAAATAAAAAGTTTTGGCGTGATATCCCGCGGATCTCACACCACTTTCCCTTACGGAAAAGAAAAATGTTTATCTCTTGATGAACATCTTTTCTCCAACATCTAATTTATAGATGCTGAGTTTACATTTGAGTGCACTAGTTCATATTAAAGTTCACTTTTTGATGAGCAAGAGAAGAGTTCTTGCTGCTGAGAACTTGATAAGAGAAAAATTTTCAGTTTTCTAACAACGTTTGAGTTTACACAATAAAGTCAAAACTGTTTTAGATAATTTCTTGATTGATATAGTGTGGTTGTCAAAATTCAAAGTCACAATATTAAATTTCACACACAATTTTAACTGATACAGTCCAGCCCTTTTAAATTGATTACATAATGGGAACTTGAAATTTCACAGGAAGTTGGGATTTATTTGACAATGTAGTTAAATCTTGGGTTGTTGATGCTTGATCTTTTGATACTTTTAACTCCTGTAATCCGTATTAGCTACTTGTGATTGGAATGATAGGAGCTGATTTATCATTCGAAGACATTTTATGTCTTTTCATCCAGTAAATTATTATAATAAAACAACAAATTAGAATCATTCCTCCAACACTACCTCCAATGGAATAAGAGTGAGTTGTACTTGTCCAAATATAATCATCTTCAATATCGTAAGTTAATGGAGGCATTTGTTTCAGTTCCTTTAACTGTTATTGGATATCTTCAAAAGATCTACTGCTTAGATCGAGTGATAAGGAGTGTTTAGGTATTTGCGATGTTTCTTTCAACCTGCTGCTAAAGTTTTGATAAGAGCATAACATTTCTTGCTCTGTTGTGTTTAAAATATCTAAGATTGGAGGGACTATTAATTGTTTGTCTGTTTGTAAAGAGAAAGTTGATTGATGCTGGAAATGAGAAGTTAAAAGAATTTCTGAGGTATGTCCAGTACATAACATTGGTGAAGTTAGGAAACCTGTGTTTATCATCTTTATTATTTTATAATTTGCCTGTGAAAAATTTTGATAATATGGGAATTCTATGACTAAACTTAAAGGTTTTGGAGTAGAATAGATCCAATTACCTTGATTGTCTACTCTACGAAATATCAGAGAATGTTGATCTGAAATTTGTTTTCACACATTTGATTAACTATAGCGTCTTGCCCTAAGAACAAGGTGTATTAGCAGGTTTGATATGGTCATTTTAAGATTGGAACTTCTGGAGAGCATAACGAGATAATTCTGGATTTACATTTGTGTAAATCATGTGATTTTTATAATATATAAGATTTTCTGTCTTTAGACAAGACAATAAACGGATATTTGTTTGATAAAATGCAAAAGTGTTTGCTCGAGGAAAATATGCCGGAAATTTAATTATTTCATATAGTTTAAAATGTCCAATGGTATCTTTGCAAAGTTGTATAATTTATTCGACATTGCTGCAGAGGTGACAGTTATCCACTTATAGAATTTGAACAAATTACCTGACTGTGGAGTTTCAATTAATGTAATCTCTTGTAGCAACATATTTTATATATCAATCAAAGTTTCTAACAACACTTGCCTAGGTACAAAAAATGGATTAAGTTGGCCATGTCCTAATATATCTATTGCTTCTCTAATGTCTGATAATTGCGATCTAAAATCCGCGAAAGCACTTTCGACATATCGTAACGCAGCACCTGTATAAAATGTCTTTTGATACATTTCTAATATATGTTCAATTTTTCCTTGGTTAGCTAGTAAGTCTTGAATTTGTTTGGTGTTATCTTTTACAATTTCGAATGTGTGATTTAGAATAGAGATTTGTGTTTCCACTATGTGCAGTAATCGCCTTTGTTTTGCATCTAGCATTGCTAATTTATTGCTCAGTATTACAAATTCGTCTGAGTTGGACACGGCAAACAAAAATTTCATTGCCTTTCCTATAAAATTTAAAGCACGTTTAGTTTGAGTGAGCATTATCATGGCTTTTAGGCTACTTAAAGTTCGCTTAAATTCTCTGATTCTCTATTAGAAATTTATTTACTACTATTTATTTATTTCTAATACGTCTAACTGTGTATAGTACTGTTATTTATAATGTTTAAAAGATAAGTTGAAAGCAGTTTTAAGCTATATTGAAATAGAAAGGCAACTCTTTTTTAATGCAATAGGTTCTTGTGTCAGAGATGAGAAGGATATTAGAATAAAATTCATCACAAATAGTAAAACGCCCATGATTGCTCAAGTAGTATTCTCTTGAAAGAAGGAAAGATATTAGTTTATAATAGATAATTAAACATCTAAGAATGGATTAGTAAATAGCTGGCGTATCAATAATAATTTGGTTATAAGGCGATTCCTTAATTGAACATCTGACTATATTGATATTCAAACGATCTAATTGCTCTGATAGGCCATCGACTGCAGGATCTATTCATTGTCAAGTGAAAGTGGGTAAGACCCATGGAAAGTCTGGGACTGGCCTCTACTTCTGAGTGTGTATCTCAGCGCGGGAGCAACAGGTGGTTCAGATTCGGATGCAGCCTCAAGTTCAGCTGTGGCCTGAATGGGGGTTGGTACCGAAAGTTCATCCCAGTACCATAAATAATTAGCATCCTCTGCATTAATTCATGTTTAGCTTCTTTTAACTTTGGAATTTTATCTAACTTTTGCTCTCCAGTATCAAATTTAACGTTTCATCGAAAAGAGGCTTTTCTGAAATAGCTGGCTTTAATTGATTAGCGTGTACCTGTTGTTTCTTCTGCATTTTTATATGTTGAATTTCAAAATTTACTGGACCAAACTGTTTTATAATCCTAAAGGGTCTTGTCCACCTAGGAGCTAATTTTTTGGAACAACCTGATTTCACCATCTCATCTAGAAGATATACTCTATCCCCCACATTAAATGAATATTCCTTATGTCGCTTATCATGATATTCTTTATGTTTATGTGTTTCTTCCCGTGAATAAGCTTTGACAGTTTCAAATGCATCCTGTAATCTAGCTAAAAACTCTGACCTATAATTAGTGTCAAAATCATATCTTGGCCTATAAGGTATCGTTTCTATATCAAATATATTATGTGGATCTCTACCAAAAATGAGGAAAAAGGGATTTCATTAATAGAAGAGTGGACGGCTGTGATGTAAGCTATTCATTCCAATTTCGCTGGTCTTTATTTACATAATGTGCTGTGATATCCACCAAAGTTTTATTGAATCGCTCAACAATGCCATTCATTGCAGGATGGTATGCTGAAGTATAAAGACGTCGAATCTGCAATACTTTACATATCTCCATTAGTTGCGCCATGAAGTTCTCTCTCTGTCTGATAACAGTTGTTTGAGTGGAGAGTGCCGTAAAACGATTTTATCTATGAAAGTTTTTGCAATTGTATGAACCTTTTGATCAGGTAAAGCTGCGCATTCAGCTTACTTCTAACTAATCTAACCGATTGAATGGCCTATTGATTGGGTTTGCGTTATGCCTTCCTCTGATATGTCAATGTTTTGTGATTTGTAGAATTTTTTTGATTGTCGTAATGGCTATGTATATCTACTTTTGGTTGTCTTTTGGGTAGGTCCCGTGGAGTCTTTATATTTAATATGGGGCATTGGTTTCTTGACTGTTGTGGAATTGTATCTCTTCCCCCTGAGGAAACTTAAGTTTTCTATCCTTAAATGAAATATTTAAATTAAATTTATTTAAGATGTCACATCCTAGTAAGCCCTTATATGGATTTGTAATAGCTAAATTGACTATGTATGTATTGACAGGGATATGTGAATTTAATTGATCCTAATTGTAAAGTTAAATCATAAAGGCCATTATAAGTCACATCCTAGTATGCCCTTATATGGATTTGTAATAGCTAAATTGACTATGTAACAGGGATATGTGAATTTAATTGATCCTAATTGTAAAGTTAAATCATAAAGGCCATTATAAGGAATTGCATGATCATTGATTTCTCTTAGCTTGGCAGGTTCCTCTTCAACGTCAGAAATGCCTTACAGAATTTCTTCAATAAATCCTTAGCAATTAAAGTAACTCTTGAACCTGTATCGATTAGCAATGGGCAATGGAAATTTTCCACTTGACACAACACAATGGGATTCCCTAACAAGTCAATTTGCCTCTGTGTAGCATTTAAAATGATTGCCCCTTCCTGTTTCTGTTGACAGCGGGGGCGCTTGCCCCATTTTTTGAACGAGCCGAATTATAATTGTTCCTCATCCGATCCCGAGCAAGAGTTCTGCATTCATTGGCTTAATGACTTTTTCTACCACAATAATAACAAACAATGTTAGACGCTTACTGCCTATTTATTTTTGATTGCTCTGCTGTATGTTCTTGGAGGTAAATTTGGAATCAAATTAAATCCAGATGAGTTGTAAACTCAGCCTCCCTCATTTGATCTATTTGTCCTATTAATTTCAGCGGGTACTATGCCTGGCATAATTCTAGTTGGTTGGTAAGATGATAATGTTGGTGATATCTCTTCAAATCTACCTACCAGTGGAGGAGCAAATCCTGGCTCTGTATCTATATTATAACAGTTGCATGGTTGTATTTGAACAGTTTGAACTGAATCATTTTTGTTTCTCTGTTCTCTCTTGCAGGATTCAGCTAGCTCCATCCGTAATTGCTGTAATTCGTTCCACAGTTCTGATATTTCTATCTTGGCGATGCTAATACAATATTTTGGTTTAGCAATTAATTGTTCTGCCATTTCTTCTTGGGAGGCTATCGCTACGGCTTCCTTGAAAGTATCTGGGTCCCTAGATAAAACTTGTCTGCGGATAGTTGGCAATAATCCTGACAAAAATTGAATTGTTAATCTAATATCTAGTTCTTTCTCCAAACAGTTTTCTACTGCTGTTTTTTCCTGAGCAGTGCTAGTTTCAGGAACGGGACTAATCCCAGTCGCTAAATTCTGAAGCCTCGCAGCATAAGCTCGAATGTCTTTACCCTTTTCTTGCACACATTGGTGGAATTTCTGTGTTCTTACGGACAGTGGCTCTGGATTGAACCTACTGATCATAATCTCCTTAAATTTATCATAGTCAGTTACTTTTTAAGTTTTTAGCTTTTGTAAGCGAATTCTCTAGCTATCTCGATGAGTTTGCATTGGGTGATTCACAATCATTCAGGTATAGTCCATTGGTGGAGTTTGGCCACCTCTTCCAGCTGCTCAAAGAAAGTGCGCGCCTTAGATCCCAGCTCTCCATTGAAACTAGGCAACACTAATCCTAATGGAGCAAAAGATTTCATTGTCCCTGTTCTTCCTTCTGACCTATCCCCTTCATTGTGTGGCACTGTGCTAGTTATTTTAAGTAATTTAATATTAAAGGAAAAGAGTTTCAACAAAAGTCCACGTTGCAAAATCTTTTTTTTCCGCAATCCCACTTCTGACACCACTGTAGGAATTCCACAATGGGTTAGGTCAAAATACGTCAATTAATTTGGATTAATTTGGAATAAGGCCATGTAGATAAGTGGCACATGGGTTCCAGGTTAAAGGAAGAAAGAGTACACAGGCAAACTCATATATGAACTCATATTTATTTGGAGGAGATTACACAGTGAATTAATTACAAGCATCAGAAGAGAAAATCAAGGAAACAAACTATATTATGCATGAGCAAGACTGACTATGCCTATCAAACCTAACGGTAGCAAACGAGTTGACATGTCGCTCCTCTGGCGCTTCGTACCTGGGTGAGTCGGATGTTTTGGACAAGTTAGAACTGAGGTCCTTTAGAAAGGACAACTTCTCCTCTCTGCTCTATGTTGTCTCCCGATCGACGCATCTCCTCTGTCTTTCCTTCCTCTCTCCTTTTATCTTTCTTTGGGGAGGATATGATTCATTTATTGATATCATCTCGATACAGTCAATGTTGATAGGTATGTTCTCAATCCGACTTTGTAACTTCTGTTCTCATGGTCCGGCTCTCCCACAAGGCATTTTGCAACCCATTTTGTCTATATTTATTTTAAACTAAAGTGGTTGATAACAACAATTGGGGGGTTTAAAGGAAGCTAGATTTCGTTTCATTGATTTTAACATGTTAATAAAAATATATAAAAAAAGATGATAAAATTATACAAAGTTAAACTATATAATAATACAATTGATAAAATAATAATATAAATCGGTTAATGTAACTAGTTATATAATCGCTGTAGTGATATAATCGAGTATTATATAATAGATGATACAACCATTATGTAAAGCGAATATAAATGACAATTATAAAAAGAACAATAAAATAAAAAGTTTCGGCATGAAATCCTCTGGATCTCACACAATAACTTATCTAAGAATGGATTTATCCGAAAAATTATAATTCATATCTTAAAATATCCAACAAGAATTCCACTGTGAATGAATTTATATGCCATTTTAGAATAATTCTGTATATAATAAATTAATCTTATGATCTTTGGTCTAACAAATTCAATAAATAGTAATTGACCATTCATCAATCAAAATTATCAAAAATAAAATTTTATTAAATATATATACTATATATGTAAAACATTTTAAGGGACCAGATGGGTGAAAATTCATCAAAAATTTCGAAAAAATCGATTTTTCAAAAGTTATTTAATAAAAATTGCCTATGTTTTCACTTCAATTTGGTAAAAGCGATATCAATAAAAAATTGCCTGATTTACGATAAATTGCAATTTTGTAAAGGCTCTTTTAATTTCTGCTCCTTAAATTCTGAAAAATCAACCATTTTCAACATGAAAAATAAATCCCTTTCAACACGTTCCAATAGTCATGTGATATATTGTTAGAAAGCTTATTTTCTCTTCTTTACTGCCATTGGATCGTTAGTGAATGATATTCACATTTTAACCAATAGAATGGCATTTTACAAACTAGTTTTAGAGTCTGAAATAATATCTTTGCTCCTATTGGTTCGCTGCGAGTTGCTATTTTAGAAGCCTCTCTCCTATTAGGTGATGACACCGACATGAGACAATGGGCTGCCATCTTGGATTTAGCAATCGATGTTAGTTTGTTGTTTCAACGATGCTGCGTACTAAATTTTCAATTAAAAACGCATTTGGAGCTAAAAAATGTGGATCTAAGCCACAAGGACAATCAGGAGGATGAAAATGGAAGGAAACACAGGATGAAGATCCAGCAGTGTTTCATTGATGTCCGATGATCAAATGGAAACGCCTTCACTTCATTTCAACGATAAAGATGATTTCATTTCGGTTGTTGGAAACGATCAGTGTGATAAAACTGCATCGAGAAGGAAAGATAATTTATGTTTTTTTTTCGATGCAGTTAAAGATAATTTATCTTTATTTTCTTCACTCTATTATTCTATAGACAAGGAAGTTACAAAAAATACAGGCCAATCAAAATCGAACAAAAGATATCTTGAGGCTGCTCCTGGATTCAGGTTAGTGAAGATTGATTGTTTTAAGCAGTTGATCAAAAATTTGGCGTGTACAGAATGTTCACAGTTGAAATTGGTGATGGAAGAGAGAAAACAAAGTCTGATGTCTATTTTTTCTATAATCTGTTCAGTTTGTACTAACAAGTTTACTACTGCTTCATGCAATGAAGTTTCCAGTCAACATTCAAATGAAGCAAATTTGTTAGCAGTAGCAGTTGTTGATGTCCTCAATTATCTGGAAAGACCGAGTTAAATCAAAAGATTTGATCGAAAGTTTCGACGATAAGAGCCTAGCTAGGCCTATGTCTAAAGATTGACTAACAAGTAAGTAGATAAAAACTAAAGTGCATTTCTTAGATTTTTGGATGGAGACGGTAGCTAATAGATATGCTACTTCAATATATCAGAAACCCACTGTATCAAGAACGATCATACCTAGTTGGTCAGCAGATTCTCCTGACCTATAAAAAAAAAAAAAAAAAAACATTTTAAAAAAAAAACATTCGTAGTTAGTAAGCTGATTCTGCTAAAAAAAAAAAAAAAAAAAGCGGCGTTTAGAGCAATGAGAGAATGTTAACTCATTGCAACAATGAACCTGCCAAAAATAAACAGCTACCCGACATAATCGAGACTGCTTTAAAACATGGATATGCCAAACGCTTTGCATACAGTATTTTTCAAGTCATGTTAAAGCGTAAAAATCGCATACTACAACTCCACGCAAACAACCGAAAACCATAGAGAAGATAATGCATGCACTATTTCTGTTCTATACCACATGGCGAGATCCAACACTATTAAGAAATTGGCCAGGCAACAACAGAAGAGATTACTGACAAAAAAGGAACCTACTATCTTTCAACGTATATTTCTACATAATGATAAAGACAAATGGAAACAGTACCAAAAAACGGGAGTATACAAAATACCATTGCTTAATGTCAAAGAAAATAAGAATAAATGTTATATATGGTAACTCTAAGACCATTAAACTGAAGAGCATAAGAGGGACATCAGGCTAGAGCATGTCAACACGGCCCTCTCAAGATACGCCTACGAAGAGGACGTGACAATATTATGGGATGATGCAAGAATAATAAGATAGGTAAGTAACAATGAAGAAAAATTCGTAGCAGAGACTATGGAGATAATAAACCTACAAGGAAAGAAGATGTAATTAATAGCAGAGTATCTGAAGCTTAGCTATACGTTTTGAATTCTCTGCCCCCATAAATCCCTGATTCCTTTTACAGTTTAATACCTTGTATCCTAGTCCGATATACATACTTGTATATATATATATATTTTGTTTTTATTACTTTTATTAGTTGTAGCCATTTTATTAATTTAAAATTTTTAGTCCATGTTAGAAATTTTTCAAAGTTTAAACTTTTGTAAATAGAACGCTGTGAAAATTCAACATTCTTTCTGTTAAACTGTTCTTATGTTAGTAATTGTAATTGAGCTCTGATGATGATTGCATAGCAGTTGACAGTACTACGCGAATAAAGTTTTTATTGATTAATCTACTGCTGTCGGTGCTTAGATTTTAACAATATTAACTTGGTAAAGCAGTTATACGTTTAAATAGTGTTAGTAAATATTTTTCTTAAAACTTTTTTATTGCTTTAATTTTACAAAACTAACATATTTATTTGTATCAGTCACTTTTACTGGCAAAATGATTATCCTTTAGGGCTAACCCGCACGGACGGTTTTCTCACCGCGCGGCTGTTTAACCGCTAATGGCGGTTTAGCCGCTTGAAATATCAAATGAGCGCACGAGCGGTTAAAATACCGCTGTTCCATCGCAAAATACACTCAATCGCAGTGGATAAAATGGACTTGATGGAAAAGGTTGCTGTGTGCTTTAATACTGCGGTAAGAAAATGACGTAGACAGAAAAGTTCTGCATCCATTATTAAGCCAACGAATGATAAATGGACAATTCTACAATTTATTCAATGATTTGTGTTTGTGTCCTAAAAATTTTTTTGATTATATTTGTTCTATTCTGAAGGGTGGCTATCGGGCCGCCTTGAAAATAGAGCGTGTTGCGGTTTTTGACTGCCCGTCCGCTCGCTCCCATTGAAAACTATGTGATACATAAAAGCGGCTAAATTCCCGCCCCGGTTAAGCGGTCGAAAAACCGTTCGTGCGCGCTAGCCCTTACCGTATTATTGCATTACTGCAGTGTTTTTTAAACTGTGGGGCGCTAGTTTATTTCCAGGGGCGCGCAAGAATTAACAAAAAACATCAATTTTCAGACAAAAAATAAATTGAAATTGTTGTCGAAAAAGTCAATCAGCAAACGGGTTATAAATACATATATCTATGTGCCCAGAAACTTTCTGCTGTAACTGTTTAGACAAAATATCGATCTAGTTTAGTGATTGAAAAAGAATAGAGAGAGCGATATCTTCAATATCCCGATTTGAGAAAATTTGTGCTGAAAACTAAGCCCTTCATCGCATTAAATATTGTTGTATTAAACATGTATTCTATTTTTCGTTTTTTTTGTAAGATTTGTATTAAAAATTACAAAAAAATTTTGATAATTTTTCTAATGCAATGGAAGCTGCTGCTGCTGCCACTATATTTGGACAATAAATAAGCAAATTCAATCTTCACTATACTACAATGCTATGCGATGGTGCAGTAAGGCATTCCTTACTGTAAGAGACTGTAATTTTTATGGAAATGAATTTACTGTCTCCAAGGAAGATTGTGTGAACCATGTAGCTAAAAGAATGGGAGCTGCAAGAAGAAAACTAAAACAACATGAAAAATTAGGAGGACAAGGAAAGCTAACAGATGTAGTAATAGAAAAAATTCAAAATTATTATGGCAAAGCCATTAAAGATCAAGCTCCAGACATAAATAAAATGAAAGATGCTATTTATGCATCATTATTCCACATGGTGTCAACTGATGATCATCCTCACCATTGCTTTTGTCCACCAGGAAAAGAATCATGGTGTCATTATCAGCGATCTCTTGTTGATATAAACCAAAAGAGAGCTCATAAACCAACAATCTCCAAAGAAATAGGTGAGAAATTATTACCTATATATAAAAGGATGACTGATACAGATTTACTGAAATGATGTTTGAGAAATAAAACTCAAAACACTAATGAGAGGTTTAACTCTCTTATTTGGCGTTGTTGTCTAAAAACTGAATTTATATCTTTGAGAACTTTAGAACTGCTGTTGCAATGGCAATATTAGAATTTAATAAAGGTGCAGATGGTTTTATTGATGTATTACATCAATTGGTTATATATGGACAAGAATTTAACAACTGCAAAAGTTTCAAAATTTTCTATGAAAAATAAAGAAGGTAAATTTTTCAATTAGAAATAAAAAGTTAAGTAAAAATGTTATAATTGCAAAACAATGAATATAAATGAAATTAAAATCATTCATACACATTGTGCAATATTAAAAAATAAATATAACAGTTAAGGTATGCATGTAGACCTTAATATATGGTATCGTTGACTTATGATCATTTGCACTTTAAATAATACCAGGTTATTCAAAAAGGAGCAGATTTAAAATATTTATTTCTAAAGAACAACAATAGATACAGAGACATACGATACATCACTGGATAGAGAAAAGTTCAGAGTTTTTATTTACTTTTTTACTTTGCTTTATTGTTACCTTAAAATCAGGTAACCCCCTACAAATTATATTAGCAGATGAAAGATATATCTAAAATATATCCAAATTCACTTTAAATGTACAAATAATACACAGTTATAAGCTCTCCGTTAAATAATTGCAATAAATAATTATTTTTCACTTTAACGGAGAGCTTATAACTGTGTATTATTTGAAAGATATATTTTTACAATTCGCAGTTCCAACTGCAAATTGTAAAAATTGTAATTTTATGCATTCAACATGAGCGCCATTTGTTAGGTGGCAAATGTTGAATTGATAGTCCATTTCTTGCCACACACAAAGTAACTGGTCCCTGGTTATTGAACTCACTGCTGTAACAATTCGATCTTGCAGATCTGGAAAGAGTAGCAGGCATAAGTGGTGCATACATGCTGTCTTTTATGTACACCCACAGATAAAAATCGCAAGGGGTAAGATCTGGTGGCCTTGGAGACCACTTAAGATGAACAAGATCGTGTTGCCCACCTCTTCTGATCTATCTGTCCTGGAATTGTGTCATTCAGATACTGCCGTACCTCATCGTGTGAAGTGAGGTGGAGCACTGTCTTGAATGAAGATAAAATCATCCTGATCTTGTTGAATTTGTGGAAACAATCAGTATTGGAGCATGTCCAGATATATAATTCCAGTGTGGGAATTGGCAACCCCTCTTTGTTGTTGCAGAGATAAGTCGAGGAATGTGATGACGATGTTGTAATGAAATAACAGGATGTAATCGATATCGTTATTATTCCTTTCGTGGTAATAAATTGCAGATAGTTTATTCAAGTGTCAATGCAAAGTCTAAGACTTGACATCTGAACCATCTGTGAAGCCATCTAACCCACTGGTTAGATCAGGGATTCCCAAAGTTTTGCCTAGGTGGGCCAAATTGTAAATTCCAAAATATTTGGCAGCCCAAAAATAGTGTTATGAAAAATACGTTCAAATCGATCAAAAGTTAGACAAAATGGAAAGATTTATACTAATTTTATAACATAATCATTCTTTATTTATGGCAATAATTACTTTTTATTACAAACTGTTTAAAATAACACATTTCAAAAATAATTAAACAAAAATAATTAAATAATTTCAAATAAAAAAGAAAAAATAATAAATTCATCAATATGAAGTGTATGACTTGTGCAGTTGTTGTTTTCTTTTAATAATATCATTGAGCCTTGGTCCTAGTCGGTTGAATGTATTCTTAGCACCGCTTGTAAGTGTTCATCAGTTAATTTTGATCTACAAATTTGGACTTATGATTGAGAAAGTTCTTTTGCATAATATAAGTGCTTTCAAATAATCAATCAATCAATCAAAAAATCATTACAATATTTGCATAATATAAGTGCTTTCAAATAATCAATCAATCAATCAAAAAATCATTACAATCAAATATTGATAATACAAACACTGATTG